>CAKJTW010000380.1:0-86779 GCA_917880005.1 Nanger dama | reverse complement strand
ACACTAACCCCTAAGCTAACCCTAACCCCAACCCTAACGCTAACCATAACACTAAACTTAACTCTAAACCCTCACCCAGACTCTACTCTGACCCTGACCCTGACCCTGACCCTGACCCTAACCCTAGCCCTAACCCTAACACTAACCCTAACCCTAAACCTTAACCCTAACCCTAACCCTAACACCTAATCCTAAACCTAACCCTTACAGTAACCAAAAACCCTAACCCTAACCCTACCTCTACCCTTACCCCTAACCCAACCGTAACCTTATCCCTAACCTCACCACAACCCCTAAACCTACATACACCACTGTCCCAACCCATAACCATAACCCTATCCCTAAACCCTAAACCATAACACTTACCCTAACCCTAACAGTAAACACTAACCCTTACCTTAACCCTAACCCAACCCTAACAATGACCCTAACCCTAACACAAACCACAACCGCTAAACCTACACCTAACCATAGCACTAATCTTATTCTAACCATAACCCTAAACCTTAACCTCTATAACAATAAACCTAATAGTAACGCTAACCTTAACCCTAACCCAAACCCTAACCCTAACCAAAACCAACCCTACCCTAAACCTACCCTAACCCTAGCCCTAGGCCTAACTCTAACACTAACCCTATCTCTAAGACTTACCCTAACTAAAAACCCCAACCCTAACCTAAACCCCAAACCCAACCATAACCAGAATCACAATCCCAACTCTAACCACAACCCGAATCCCAACCCCTAACCCCAACCCCAACCCTAACCCCAACACCAAACCTAACACTAATCTAATCCTAACACTAACCCTAACCACTAACCCTAACCCTAACACTAACCTCTAAGCTAAACCTAACCCCAAGCCTAAAGCTAACCCTAACATTAAACCTAACCCTAAACCCTGACCCTGACCCTGACCCTAACCATAACCCTAACCCTAACACTAACCCTAACCCTAAACCCTAACCCTAACCCTAACCATAAACCTAAACCTAACCCTAACCCTAACACCTAATCCTACCCTAACGATAAACTCTTACCCTAACCCTAATTCTTACCCTAAATAAAAACCCTAACCCTAACCCTAAACCTAACCCTACCTCTACCCCTACCCCTAACCCAACCGTAACCTTATACCTAACCCTAACCACAACCCATAAACCTACCTGCACCACTACCCCTACCCATAACCATAACCCTATCCCTAAACACTAAACCATAATATTAACCCTAACCCTAACACTAAACACTAACCCTTACCTTAACCCTAACCAACCCTAACACTAACCCTAACCCTAACACTAACCACAATCCCTAAACCTACCCCTAACCATAGCCCTAACCCTATTCTAACCATAACCTTAAACGTAACCCTCTATCACAATAAACATAATAGTAACACAAACCTTAACCATTAACATAACACCAACGCCAACCCTACCCTAAACCTACTCTAACCCCTAGCCCTAGGCTTAACTCTAACCCTAACCCTAACTTAACCCTAACACATATCCTAAGCCTAAACTCTTTCCCCAACCCTAAACCTAACACTTACCACTAAGCTAAACCTAACCCTAACCCTAAACCTAACCTAATGCTAACACTAACGCTAAAAGTAACCCTAAACCCTGACCCTGACTCTGACCCTGACCCTGACCGTGACCCTAACCCTAACCCTAACCCTAACAGTAACCCTAACCCTAAACCCTAACCCTAACCCTAACACTAAACCCTAACCCTAACCTTAACACTAACCCTAACATAAACCCTATGCCTAACACTAATCCTAACACTAAACATAACGCTAACCTTAACCCTAAACCTAACCCCAATGCCAAACCTACCCTTACCCTAACCCTAACCCTAACCCTAAAAACACCCTAAACCTAACCCTAACCTAACCCCAATGCCAAACCTACCCTTACCCTAACCCTAACCTTAACCCTAAACTAAACCCTAACCCTAACCCTAACGCCAAACCTACCCTTACCCTAACCCTAACCCTAAACCAAACCCTAACCCTAACCATAACCTAACCCCAATGCCAAACCTACCCTTACCCTAACCCTAACCCTAACCCTAAACCAAGCCCTAACCCTAAACCAAACCCTAACCCTAACCCTAACGCTTACCTTAACCCTAACCCAACCCTAACTCTAACCCTAACCCTAACACTAACCACAACCCCTAAACCTAACTGTAATCCTAGCCGTAAACCTATTATAACCCTAACCCTAAACATAACCCACTATAACAATAAACCTAAGAGTAACGGTAACCTTAACCCTAACCCTAACCCTAACCCTAGCCCTAACCCACACATACCTTTAACCCTACCCTCACCCTAAACCTAACCCAACACTACTCCTACCCCTAACCCTAAACTTAACCCTAACCCAACCCTACACCTACCCCTAACGCTAACCCTAAAACTCACCCAACCCTATCCCTAACCCTAACCCTAGCCCAGCCCTAACCCTAGCCTTGTCCTAGACCTAAACCTAGCACTAACCCTAACCATATCCCTGCCCCTAAACTCTAAACTCTAACTCTAACCCTAACCCTAACCCTAACTTTAACCCAACCCTTAACCTAACCCTAACCACAACCCCTAACACTAACCCTAAAACCTAACCCTAATCCTAACCTAACCTTAACCCTAAGCCCTAACCATAACCCTAACCCTAGCCCTAGCCCTAACACTAACCCTAACACTAACCCTAACCCTAAACCCCTAAACCCTAACACTAACACTACCCTAACCCTATCCCTAACCCCAACCAATGCCTCTACCCATATTCTACCCCTATCCCTAACCCTAACACCTAACCATAAACCTAACACCTATCCCAAACCAAACGCTAACCCTAAACTTAAACCCTAACCCTAACCTGAAACCTTACTCATAACCCTAACCCTAACCCTAACTGTAACCCTAACCTAATCTTAACCCTAACTCGTCAAACCCTAACCCTAAACCTACTACTACTCATCTACATACCCTTACCCCTAACTCTAACACAACCCTAACCTCAACACTAATCCTAACCTTCACCACCACCCCTATCCGTACCCCTATTCCTAACACTAACCCCAACGTTAAACTGAACCCTATCCCTAAACCCTAAACCCTAACCCTAACTCTAACCTTAACACTAAACACTAAACCTAACCCTAACACTAAACCAAACCTAACCTTATCCCTAAACCTAACACTAACCACAACCCCTAACCTTACCTCTAACCCTAACCCTAATCCTATACCCTAACCCTAACCCTAACCCTAACCTTACCTCTAACCCTAACCCTAACCCTAACCCTAACCCTATCGCTAGCCCTAATCCTAACTCTAACACTAACCCTAATTCTAACCCTAACAACAAACCAAACCCAACCATAGCACTAACCTTAACACTGATTCCAAACCATCCCCATACCACTACCCCCTAACCCTAATACTAACCCTAACCCCTAACCATAACCCTAACCATAACCCTACCCCTACACTTACACCTAACCAAATCCAACCCCAACCCTAACCCTAACCCTAGACTTAGCCCTTACCTTAAACTTAACCCTAACTCTAAACCTAATCCTAACCCTAATCCCTAACCCCAACCCTAATCCAAACCCTAAGATTAACACTAACCCTAACCCTAAAACTAACCTAAACCTAACCTTAACCTTGATATTAACCTTAACACTAACCCTAACCCTAGCCCTAACCCTATCCCTAGCCTTGACCCTAACACTAACACTAATCCTAAACCCTAAAACCTAACACTAACCCTAACCATAACCCTAACCTTACAATAACTCTAAATCCTAACCCTAACCCTAACCCTAAACCTGACCCTAACCCTAACACCCAAACCTAATCCTAACCAAAACCTTAACCCTAAACCTATTACCAACCCCAACCCTAACTCTAACCCCAACCCTAAACCTAACCCTAAACTTAACCCCTAACCCCAACCCCAACCCTAACCCCAACCCCAACACTAACCATAACCCTAACCCTTACCCTAACTCCTAACCCTAAATCTAATCCTAACCCTAACCCTAACACTAACCCTAACCCCTAATTCTAACCCTAACCCTAACGCTAAATGTAACCCTAAACCCTGACACTGACTCTGACCCTGACCCTGTCCCTGATCCTGACCCTAACCTAACCCTAACCTTACCCCTAACCCCAACCACAACCCCAACCCTAACCCCAACCCCAACCCTAACCCTAACCCTAACCCTAACACTTAACCCTAAATCTAATCCTAACCCTGGCCCTAACACTAACCCTAACCCCTAATTTTAAACCTAACCCTAACCCTAACGCTAATCCTAACCCTAAACCCCGACACTGACTCTGACCCTGACCCTGTCCCTGATCCTGACCCTAACCCTAACCCTAACCCTAACCCTAAACCCTAACCCTAACCCTAAACTAACCCCTAACCTAACCCTAACCCTAACCAAAACCCCTAAACCTAACCTTAACCCTAACCCTAAATCTCCTCTAACCCTAAACCTAATAGTAACGCTAACCCTAACCCTAACCCTAAAACAAACCCTAACCCTAACCCTAACCCCTAACCCCTAACCCTAACCCCTAACCCCAACCCTAACCCTAGCCTAGCCCTAGCCGTAGCCCTAGCCCTAGCACTAGCCCTAGCCCTAACCCTAAACCTAACCCTAAACCTAACACTAACACTCACAGTAACCCGAGTCCCAAACCTAACCCTAACCCTAACCCAACCCTAACACTAACCCCAACACTATCCTCAACCCCTAATCCTACCCTTACCCCTACCCCTAACCCTAACCCTAGTCCTAGCCCTATCCCTAGACATAGCACTAGCTTTAAACCCTAGCCATAGCACTAGACCCAAACCTAACCCTAACCCTAACCCAACTCTAACCCTAACCTTAACACTACCCTCAACCCCTAATCCTACCCCTACCCCAAACCCTAACCCTAACCCTAACCCTATTCTAACCCTAACCCTAAATCTAAACATCTTCTAACCCTAACCCTAACAGTAATGCTAACCCTAACCCTTACCCTAGTCCCAACCCAAACCCTAACCATGAACCTTCCCTAACCCTAAACCTAACCCTAACCCTAAAACTAACCCCAACCCTAACCAAAACACTAACACTAACCCTAAACCTAAACCTAAATCTAAAATAATCTTAACACTAACCCTAACCCTAAAGCCTAACCCTAATTCTAACCCTAAACACTAACCCTAAACCTAAACTTTGCCCTAGCCATAGCCCTAGCCTTAGCACTATCCCTGTCCCTCAACCTAGCCCTATCCCTACCCCTACCCCTACCCCTAACCCTAACAGTAGCCCAACCCTTACCTTAACTCTAACCCTAACCCTAGCAACAACACTAACTGTACCCTTCCCCCTACCCCTAACCCTAACCCTAAACACTAACCCTAACCCTAACCCAACCCTAACCCTAAACCTAACACTAACCTCAACCCCTAACCCTGCCCCTATCCCTTAACCTAACCTTAAACCTAGCCCTAGCGTTAGTCCTAAACCTAACCCTACCCTTACCCCTAACCCTAACCCTAACCCAACCCTAACCCTAACCCTACCTCTATCCCTAACCCTAATCCTAACACTGAACCCTAACCCTAACCCTAACCACAACCCCTATCATACCCCTTCCCTCAACCCTAACCCTAACCCTTAACAATGAACCTAACCCTAACCCTAAACCCTAACTCTGACCCTAAACTAACCTTAACCCTAAATCCTAAACATTAAATCTAAACCTATTCTAACTGTAACCCTAAACTTAAACCTCTTCTACCCTTATCCTAACAGTAACACTAGCCACAACCCCTGCCCTACCCCCTACCCCTAAGCCTAAACATAACCATAGCCCTAGCCCTAAACCTAACCGAAACCCTAACCCAACCCTAAACCTAATCCTAAATCTATCCCTCACCCTATCTCTAAACCATAAACCCTAACCCCTAACCCCAACCCTAAACCTAATGCTAACGCTAAACCCAATGCCAACTCAGAACCCTAACCATACCCTAACCCTAAACTTAACACTAACCCTAACACTAAGCCTAACACTAACTCTAACCCTAACCATAACCCTAACCAATAACACTAACCCTAACCGTAAAGCCTAACCCTAACATGAACCTTAACCCTAACCCTGAATCCCTAAACGCTAACCCTAACCCTAACCCTAACCCAACCCTAACCCTAACCCTAACCCTAACTGAAACCCCAACTCTAACACTAACCCTAACCCTAACCGTAACCCTAACCCTGTTCTAACCCAAACCCTAAATCTAAACTTCTTCTAACCCTAACCCTAACAGTAACACTAACCCTAAACCTAACCCCAACCCCCAATCCCAACCCCACCCTAACCCTTAACATACCCTAACCCTAAACCTAACCCTAACCCTGACCCTAACCCTAGCCCTAGCACTATCCCTAGCTCTAACGCTATCCCTATCCCTAACCCCTAACCCAACCCTAACCCTAACACTAACCCTAAACCCTAGCCATACCCCTTCCCCTACCGCTACCCCTATTTCTACACATAACCCTAACCCCTAACTCTAACCATAACCCTAGCCCTAAACATATCCCTAACCCTAACCCTAACCCTAAGCCTAAATCCTAAAACCTAACACTAAAGCTAACCTTAACCCTAACCATAACCCTAACCCTAATTCCTAAACCTAAACCTAACCCTAACCCTAAACACTAACCCCTAATCCTAACCTTAGCCCAAGCCGAAGCCCTAGCCCTAGCACTAGCCCTTACCCTAACACTAGCCCTAGCCCTAACCCTAACCCTAACCATAACCATAACCCTAACCCGATCCTTAAACCCTAAACCCTAACCCTAACCCTAACTCCAAACACTTACCCTAACACTAATGCTAACACAACCCTAACCCTAATGCTAACCCTAACTGTAACCACCAATACTAACACTAACCCTAATCCTAACTCTAAACCCTAACCCTAACCGTAACCTTTTTCTAAACCTAACCTCAAACCTAAACCTCTTCTAACCCTTACCCTAACAGTAACGCTAACCCTAAACTTAACCCTAACCCCAACCCCAACCCTAAACCTAACCCAACCCTAACCCTAACCCTAACACTAACCCTAACCCTAAACTCTATTCCTCACCCTAACCCTAACCCCTAACCCGAACCTAACAATAACCCTAACCATAACCGTAAACCTAACCCTAACCCTAACTCCTAACACTAAGAGTAACCCTAACCCTTACCCTAATCCTAACCCTAACCTAAAACCATAACTCTAAACCCTTCCCCTAAAGCTAACCCTTTCCTATCCCTAACCCTAAACCTAATGCTAAACCTTACCCTAACCCCAACCCTAGCCATAGCCCCAGCCCTAGCACTAGCCCTAGCCCTAACCCTAGCCATAGCCCTAACCCTAAGCCTAACCTAACCCTAACCCCAACCCCAACCCTAACCCTAACACTACCCTAAACCTAAACTAAACCCTAAACCTAACCCTAGCCCTAGCCTTACACCTTGCCCTAACCCTATCCCTAGCCCTAACCCTAAACCTAACCATAACCATAAACCCTAAACCCTAACCTTAATGCTAAACCTAACACTAACCCAACCCTAATACTAACCCTAAACTTAACCCCAACACATACCCCTTCCCCTACCCCTACCACTACCCCTACCCGTAATCTTAAACCCTAACCGTAACCCGAACCTCTAACGCTAAACCTAACCCTAAATCTAAACCTCTTCTTGCCCAAAACTAACAGTAACACTAACCCTAACCCCAACCCCAACCCCAACCCTAACCCCCCAACCCCAACCCTAACCTTAACCGTGCCCTAACCCCAAACCCAATCCTAACCCTAATCCTAACTCTAGACCTAGCCCTAGCTCTAGCTCTAATCCTAACCCTAACCCTAGCCCTAACCCTAAACCCTAATCCTAACCTTTACCCTAGCCCTAGCCCTAGCCCTAACCCGAGCACCAGCCCTAGCCCTAACCCGATCCCTAGCCCTAATCCTAACCCTAACCCTAACCCTAATCCTAACCCTAAACCCTAAACCCTAACCCTAACCCCAACCCAACCCTAAAGATAACCCAAACCCAAACCCAAACCCCTACCCCTACTGCCGCCTCTAACCCCTAACACTAACCTTAACCCTAACCCTAACATTAGCCCTAGCACTAGCCATAGCCCTAACCCTATCCCTAGCCCTAACCATAAACCTAACCATAAACCCTAAACCCAAACCCTAACCTTAACCCAAACCTAATCCTAACCCTAACCCTAACCCCAAGCCATACACCTTACCCTACTCCTACCCCTACCCCTACCCGTAACCCTAACCCCTAATCTTAACCCTAACCCTAGCCCTAGCCCTAACCCTAACCCTAAACATAATCCTAAACCCTAAAAGCTACCAGTAACCCTAACCCTATCCCTAAACCTACACTAACCCTAAATCCTAAACCGAAACCTAACACTAACCCTAAACTCTAACCTAACAATAGCCCTAGCACTAGTCCTTGCCCTAAAACTAACCCTAGCCCTAACCCTAACCCTAAACCATAAAACCTAACCCTAACCCTAAAACTAGACCTAACCCTAAATCTAACACTAACACTAACCTAATCCCAAACATAACCCTAACCCCAACCCTAACCCAACCCTAACCCTAACACTAACAATAACCTCAACCCCTAATCCTACCCTTACCCCTAACCGTAACCCTAAACCTAGTCCTAGACCTATACCTAGACATAGCCCTAGCTTTAAATCCTAGCCCTAGCACTAGCCCCAAACCTAAACCTAACCCTAACCCAACCCTAACCCTAACCCTAACACTACCCTCAACCCCTAATCCTACCCCTACACCTACCCCTAAACCTAACCTCAACTTTAACCCTAACCCTACCTAAACCTAACCCTATTCTAACCCTAACCTCAAATCTAAACCTCTTCTAACCCTAACCCTAACAGTAACGCTAACCCTAACCCTTACCCTAGCCCTTACTGAAACCCTAAGCATGAACCTGCCTAACCTAACCCTAACCCTAAACTTAACAATATCCGCAACCCTAACAAAAACACTAACACTAACCCTAAACCTAAACCTAAATCTAAACTAATCTTAACTCTAACCTAACCAATAACCTAGCATTAACCTAAATCCTAACCTAACCCTAACCCTAAACCCCAACCCTGACCCTAAAATTTGCCCTAGCCCTAGCACTAGCCCTGTCCCTAAACCTGGCCCTATCCCCAACCCCAACCCTTAGGGTTAGGGGTTTTGGTTAGTGGTTTTGGTTAGGGTTAGGGTTAGGGGTTAGGATTAGGGTTAGGGTTAGGGTTAGGGATTAGGGATAGGGATAGGGTTTAGGGTTGCCTTAGGGTTGGGGTTGAGTGTTAAGGTTAGGGTTAGGATCAGGGTCAGGGTCAGGGTTTAGGGTTAGGGTTAGCATTAGGGTTAGTGTTGGCGTTAGGGATAGTGTTAGGGTTAGGGGTTAGAGTTAGTGTTAGGGTTAGGGTTAGGGGTTAGGGTTTGGGTTAGGGTTAGGGTTAGGGATTAGGGTTAGGGTTAGTGTTGGGGTTGGGGTTAGGGTTGGGGTTGGGTTAGGGTTGGGGTTGGGGTTAGGGTTGGGATTGTGGTTGGATTTAGGGTTGGGATTGTGGTTCTGGTTAGGGTTGGGGTTGGGGTTAGAGATAGGGTTGGGGTTAGGGTTAGGGTTAGGTTTGGGGTTAGGGTTAGTGTTGGGGTTGGGGTTAGGGTTAGGGTTAGGGTTTTGGTTTATGGTATGGTTATGGTTAGGGTTAGGGTTTGGTTTAGGGTTAGGGTTAGGGATAGTTTTAGGGTTAGGATTTGGTTTAGGGTTAGGGTTAGAGGTTTTGCTTAGGGTTAGGGATAGTGTTAGCGGTTGGGGTTAGGGTTAGGGTTAGGGTTTAGAGTTAGGGTTGGGGTTTAGGATTAGGGTTAGGGGTTAGGTTTAGGGTTAGGGTTTAGGGTTAGGGTTAGGGTCAGGGTCAGGGTTTAGGGTTAGGGTTAGCGTTAGGGTTAGTGTTAGGGTTAGTGTTAGGGGTTAGGATTTAGTGTTATTGTAGGGTTAGGGTTATGGTTAGGGTTAGTGTTAGGGTTTAGTGTTTAGGGTTAGGGTTTGGGTTAGGATTTGGGGTTTTGTTTAGGGTTGGGGTTATGGTTAGGTGATAGGTTTAGGGTTTCAGTTAGGGTTTAGGATTAGCGTTAGGGTTAGGGTTAGTGTTAGTGTTAGGGTTAGGGTTAGGGTTAGGGTTAGGGTCAGGGTCAGGGTCAGGGTTTAGGGTTAGGGTAGGGATAGGGTTGTGTTTGGGATTAGGGTTGGGGTTTGGGTTAGGGCTAGGATCTGTGTTAGGGTTAAGTTTAGGGTTAGAAATTAGGGTTAGGATTTGTGTTAGGGTTAAGGTTAGGGTTAGGGATTAGGGTTAGGTTTAAGGTTTAGGGTTAGGGTTGGGGAAAGAGTTTAGGCTTAGGATATGTGTTAGGGTTAATGTTAGGGTTAGAGTTAGAGTTAAGCTGAGGGCAAGGTTTACGGTAGGTTTAGAGTAGGGTTGGCGTGGGGGTTAGGTTTAGGGTTAAGGTTCGCGTTACTCTTAGATTTTTGTTATAGAGGTTTATGTTTAGGGTTATGGTTAGAATAGGTTTAGGGGCTAGGGGTAGGGGGTAGGTTTAGGGGTTGTGGTTAGTGTTAGGGTTGGGTTACGCTTAAGGTAAGGGTTAGTGTTTAGTGTTAGGGTTAGGGTTAGGGTTATTGTTTGGGCTTTAGGGATAGTGGTATTGGTAGGGGTAGGGTTAGTGATGCAGGTAGATTTAGGGGTTCTGGTTAGGGTTAGAGATAAGATTACGGTTGGGTTAGTGGTAGGGGTGGAGGTAGGTTTAGGGTTAGGTTTAGACAAGTTAGTGTTAGGGTTAGGGGTTAGGGTTAGGGGTTTTGGTTAGGGTAAGGGGTTAGTGTTAGGGTTAGGGGTTAGGGTTAGGGTTAGTATTAGGTGTTAGGGTAGGGTTAGGGTTAGGTTTAGGGTTATAGTTAGGGTTAGGGTTAGGGTTAAGGGTTAGGTTTAGTGTTAGGGTTAGGGTTAGCGTTAGGGTCACGGTCAGGGTCAGGGTCAGAGTCAGGGTCAGGGTTTAGGGTTAGGTTTAGCGTTAGGGTTAGCGTTAGGGTTAGGGTTAGCTTAGGGGTTAGTGTTAGAGTTAGGGTTAGGGTTAGGGTTAAGGGTTAGGGTAAGTGCTAGTGTTAGTTTAGGGTTAAAGTTGGGGTTAGGTTTAGGGTTGGGATTAGGATTAGGGTTAGGGTTAGGGTTAGGATAGGGTTAGGATTTAGGGTTATTGCAGGGTTAATGTTAAGGTTAGGGTTAGTGTTAGGTTTTAGGTTTTAGGGCTAGGGTTAGAGTTAGGGTTAGGGGTTTTGGTTCAGGATAGTGTTATGGTTAAGGGTTAGGTTTAGGGGTTTGGGTTAGGGTTTAGGATTAGCATTAGGATTAGGGTTAGGGTTAGTGTTAGGGTCAGGGTTAGGGTTAGGATTAGGGTCAGGCTCAGGCTCAGGGTTTAGGTTTAGGGTTAGCGTTAGCGTTAGCGTTAGCGTTAGGATTGGGGTTAGGGTTAAGCTTAGGGTTGGGTGATAGGGTTAGTGTTAGGGTTAGGCTTAGGGGTTAGGGTTGGGTTAGGGTTAGGGGTATGGGTTAGGGTTAGGGTTAGGGGTTAGGGTTAGGGTTAGGGTTTATGGTTAGGGTTAGGGTTAGTGGTTAGGATTAGGGTTAGGGTTAAGCTTGGGGTAGGGGTTACATTTAGGGTTAGGGCTTAGGGTTAGTGTTAGGGTTAGGGTTTAGGATTAGGGTTAGGGTTAGGGTTAGGGTTAGGGGTTAGGGATACGGTTGTGGTTAGGGTCAGGGTTAGGGTTAGTGTTCGGGTTAGGGTTAGGGATAGGGTTAGGTTTGGGGTTGGGGTTGGGGTTGGGGTTAGGGTTGGGATTGTGGTTGATGTTAGGGTTTGGGTTGGGGTTAGGGTTAGGGTTAGGGTTAAGGTTAGGATTAGGGTTGGGGTTAGGGTTAAGGTTGGGGTTGGTGTTAGGGTTAGGTTTGGGGTTGGGGTTGGGTTTAGGGTTAGGTTTGGTGTTAGGGTTAGGGTTTGGGTTTGGTTTCGGGTTAGGGTTAGGATTAGGTTTAGGGGGTTTAGGGTTAGGTTTAGGTTTATGGTTATGGTTAGGATTAGGATTAGGGGTTTTGGTTAGGATTAGGGATAGGGTTAGCGGTTAGGGTTAGGGTTAGGGTCAGGGTTAGAGTCAGCTTTAGGGTTAGGGTTTTGATTAGGGTTACAGTTAGGGTTAGGGTTTAGGGTAAACTTTACGGTTAGGTTTAGTGTTAGGGTTAGGGTTAAGTTTAGGGTCGGGGTCAGGGTCATGGTTTAGGGTTAGGGTTAGGGTTAGGGTTAGCTTTAACGTTAAGGTTAGCGTTAGGGTAAGGGTTGGGTTTAGGTTTAGGTGTTAGGGTTAGGGTTAATGGTTAGGGGTAGGGTTAGTGTTAGGGGTTAGGGATTTGGTTAGGGTTAGGGTTAGGGTTGGGTTGGTTTTAGGGTTGTGGTTGGGTTTAGTGTTGGGATTGGGTTTGGCGTTAGCGTTGGTTTTGGGGTTAGGGTTAGGGTTGGAATTGGTGTTAGATTTAGGGTTGGTGTTAGGGTTAGGGTTAGGGTTAGGGTTGGGGTTAGGGTTGGTGTTGGGGTTAGGGGTGGGAATGGGGTTAGGGTTAGGGTTGGGTTTGGGGTTAGGGTTAGGGTTGGGGTTAGGGTTAGGGTTAGGGGTTAGGGTTGGGGTTAGGGTTAGGGTCGGGGTTGGGGTGAGTTTTAGGGTTGGGGTTAGAGTTACGTTAGGGTTAGGGGTTTGGGTTAGGGTTAGGGTTAGGGTTAGGGGTTAGGTTTAGGGTTTGGTTTAGGGTTTAACGTTAGCGTTAGGGTTAGGGTTAGTGTTAGGGTTAGGGTTAGGGATAGAGTTAGGGTCAGTGTCAGGATCAGGGTTTACGGTTAGGGTTAGCATTAGGGTTAGCGTTAGTGTTAGGGTTAGCGTTAGGGTTAGCATTAAGGTTAGGGTTAGGCTTAGGTTAGGTGTTAGGGTTAGTGTTTTGTTAGGGTTAGGGGTTAGGGTTAGGGTAGGGGTAAGGGGGTAGGGTTAGGGGTTAGGGTCAGTGTTATGGTTTAGGGTTAGGCTTAGGGTTAGTGGATAGGATTAGGTTTATGTTAGGGTTGGGTTAGGGTTAGGGTTATGGTTAGGGTTAGGGTTAGGTTATGGTTAGGGGTTAGGTTTAGAGTTTGGGTTAGGATTTAGGGTTAGCATTAGAGTTAGGGTTAGGTTTAGGGTTAGGGTTTGGTTTCTGGTTAGGGTTAGGATTAGGGTTAGTGTTTGGATTAGGGTTAGGGATTGGTTTAGGTTTAGGGTTAGGGTTAGGGTTAGGGGTTATGGTTAGTGTTAGGGTTAGTGTTGGGGTTGGGTTAGGGTTAGGGTTAGGGTTTGGTTTAGGGTTAGATTTAGGGTTAGGGTGAGTGCTTTTGGTTAGGGATAGGGTTAGTGTTAGGGTTATGGTTTAGTGTTAGCTTCACGGTTAGGGTTAGTGTTAGTGTTAGGGTTAGGGTTAGATTCAAGATCACGGTCAGGGTTTAGTGTTGGGGTTAGCGTTAGTGATAGGGTTAGCGTTAGGTTTAGGGTTAGGATTAGGGTTAGGGTTAGGTTTGGGGTTAGGGTTATGTTTAGTGTTAGTGTTTGCGTTACTCTTAGGTTTTGGGTTAGAAGAGGTTTAGGGTTAGGGTTAGGGTTAGGGTTAGGGTTTAGGTTTACGGTTAGGGTTAGGTTTGGGTTTCGGGTTAGGCTTGGGGTTTAGGTTAGGGTTGGGATTGGGGTTGGGGTTAGGGTTGGGATTGTGGTTGGGGTTAGGGTTTGGGTTGGGGTTAGGGTTAGGTTTGGGGTTAGGGATACGGTTAGGGTTAGGGTTCGGGTTAGGTTTATGTTTGAGTTTGGTGTTAGGGTTAGGGATGTGTTTAGGGTTAGGGTTAGGGTTGGTGTTAGGGTTAGGGGTAGGGTTAGGGTTTGGTTTAGATTTAGGTTTAGGATTATGTTTAGGGTTTGATTTATGGTTAGGGTTAGGATTAGGGTTAGGGGTTTGGTTAGGGTTAGGGATAGGTTTAGCGGTTAGGGTTAGCATTAGTGTTAGGGTTTAGGGTCAGGGTTAGGGTTAGCTTTAGGGTTAGGGTTTAGGATTAGGGTTAGGGTTAGTATTTGAGTTTAGGGTAAACTTTGCGGTTAGGTTTATTGTTAGGGTTAGGGTTGGGTTTAGGGTCAGGGTCAGGGTCAGGGTTTAGGGTTAGGGTTAGCCCTAGGGTTAGTTTTAGCGTTAGGTTTAGCGTTAGGGTAAGGGATATGGTTAGGTTTAGGGGTTAGGGTTAGTGTTAGGGTTAGGGTTAAGCTTTAGGATTAGGATTAGGGTTACGGTTTAGTATTAGGGTTAGGGTTAGTGTTAGGTTATGGTTTAGGGTTAGGGTTAGGGGTTTTGGATAGGGTTAGTGTTAGCGTTAGGAGTTAGGTTTAGGGTTTGGGTTAGGGTTTACAGTTAGCGTTAGTGTTAGGGTTATTGTTAATGTTAGGGTTAGGTTTAGGGTTAGGATCAGGGTCAGGGTCAGGGTTTAGGGTTAGGGTTAGCATTAGGGTTAGCGTTAGCGTTAGGGTTAGCGTTAGGGTTAGGGTTAGGCTTAGGGTTAGGTGTTAGGGTTAGGCTTAGGGTTGGTGTTGTTTTAGGATTAGGTTTAATGTTTAGGGTTAGGATTAGGGTTAGGGTTTAGGGTTTCGGGATAGGGTTATGTTTGGGTTAGGGTTAGAGTTATAGCTTACGTTTAGGGTTAGTGTTAGAGTTCACGGTTTAGGTTTAGGATTAGGGTTAAACTTAGGGTAAGGTTTAGGGTTGGGTTAGCGTTATGGTTAGGGTTAGGGCTAGGGATAGGGATATGGTTAGGGCTAGGGCTAGGGCTTGGGCTAGGCCTGGGTTACGGTTAGGGTTAGGGATAGAGTTAGCGTAAGGGTACGGTTGGATTAGGTTTAGGGTTAGTGTTTAGGTTTAGGGTTACTGTAATTGTTAGGATTTAGGTTTACGTTAGGGTTAGGGTAAGGGTTAGAGGTAAGGTTAGGGGTTGTGGTTAGTGTTAGTTTTAGGGATAGGGTTAGGTTTGGGTTAGTGTTAGGGTTAGGGTTAGTGTTTAGTGTAAGGGTTAGAATTAGGATTAGGGTTTAGGGATAGGTTTAGCTTTAATGTTAGGATTAGGGTTAGGAGTAGGGGTAGGGATAGGGGTGGTGGTTAGGGTTAGGATCAGGGTTAGGGTTAGGGTTAGTGTTAGGGCTTGGCATAGGTTTCGGGCTAGGGCTAGGGCTAGGGTTAGGGTTATGGTTATGGTTTAGGGTTAAGGTTAGAGTTAGGATTAGGGTTAGGGTTTAGGGTTAGTGTTAGGGGTTGTGGTTAGGGTTAGGGTCAGGTTTGGGATAAGGTTAAGGTTAGGGTTAGGGTTTAGAGTTTAAGGGTAGGGTCAGGGTCAGGGTCAGAGTCAGGGTCTGGGTTTAGGGTTAGGTTTAACGTTAGGTTTAGCGTTAGAGTTAGGGTTAGTGTTTGCTATAGTGGTTAGGGTTGGGGTTAGGTTTACGTTAGGGTTAGGGTTGGGGTTAGGGTTAGGGTTGGGGTTAGGGTCAGGTTTAGGTTTAGGAGCTTTGGTCAGGTTTAGGGTTAGGGTTAGGGTTAGTTTTAGGTTTAAGGTTAGGGTGAGCATTTGAGTTAGGGTTAGGTGTTAGGTTTATGGTTAGGTTTTAGGGTTAGAGATGGGGGAGAGGTAGGGTTAGGGGCATTGGTTGGAGTTAGGGATAGTGTTAGGGTTGTGTTAGGGTTAGGGTTTAGAGTTTAGGTTTAGGGTTAGTGTTAGGGCTAGGGAAAGGGTTAGGGCTATGGCTAGGGCTAGGGTTAGGATTATGGTTAGTGTTTAGGGTTAAGGTTAGGGTTAGGATTAGGATTAGGGTTTAGGGTTAGTGTTAGGGGTTGGGGTTAGGGTCAGGGTCAGGGTTGGGATAAGGTTAGGGTTAGGGTTAGGGTTTAGAGTTTAGGGGTATGGTTATGGTTAGAGTTAGTGCTAGGGTTAGGTCTAGGGCGAGGGCTAGGGTTAGGGCTGGGCTAGGGCTAGGGTTAGGGTTAAGGTTGGGTGAGTTTTAGGTTTAGCATTAGGAGTAGGGGTAGGGTTGGATTAGGGTTATGGTTAGAGTTAGGGGTAGGGGTAGGGTTGGGTTAAGTTTCAGGTTAGGGGTAGTGGTAGCGGTAGGGTTAAAGGTATGTGTGGGTTAGGGTTAGGGTTAGGGTTAGTGTTGGGTTAGGTTTAGGGTTAGGGTTAGGGATAGGGGTTAAGGTTAGGGTTAGGGTTTGGTTTAGGGTTAGGGTTAGGGTTAGGGTCAGGGTCAGGGTCAGGGTCAGGGTTAGGGTTATGGTTAGGGTTAGGGTTTGGGTTAGGGTTAGGTTTAGGGTTAGGGTTGGGTTAGAGTTAGGATAAGGGTTAGGGGTTAGTGTTAGGGTTAGGGTTAGCGGTTAGGTTGAGGGTTAGGGTTTGGTTTAGGGTTAGGGTTAGGTTTAGGGTTAGGGTTAGCGTTACTCTTAGGTTTAGTGTGAGAAGAGTTTTAGGGTTAGGGTTAGGCTTAGGGTTAGGGTTAAGAGTTAATGTTAGGGTTAGGGTTAGGGTCAGGGTCAGGGTCAGGGTCAGAGTCAAGGTCTGGGTTTAGGGTTAGGTTTAGCGTTAGGGTTAGCTTTAGAGTTAGCGTTAGGTTTAGCTTTAGGGGTTAGGGTTAGGGTTAGGTTTAGGTTAGGGTTAGGGTTGGGGTTAGGGTTAGGGTTGGGGTTAGGGTTAGGTTTGGGGTTAGGGTTAGGTTTAGGGTTAGGAGTTTTGGTCAGGTTTAGGGTTAGGGTTAGGGTTAGGTGTTAGGTTTAGGGTTAGGGTTAGGGTTAGGGTTAGTGTTAGGTTTAAGATTAGGGTTAGCGTTTGATTTAGGGTTAGGTGTTAGGTTTATGGTTAGGTGTTAGGGTTAGGGATAGGGGTAGAGGTAGGGTTAGGGGCATTGGTTGGGGTTAGGGATAGTGTTAGGGTTGTGTTAGTGTTAGGGTTTAGGGTTTAGTTTTAGGGTTAGTGTTAGGGCTAGGGAAAGGGTTAGGGCTATGTCTAGGGCTAGGGTTAGGATTATGGTTAGGGTTTAGGGTTAAGGTTAGGATTAGGATCAGGGTTAGGGTTTAGGGATAGAGTTAGGGGTTGGGGTTAGGGTTAGGGTTAGGGTTTAGAGTTTAGGGGTAGGGTTATGCTTAAGGTTAGTGCTAGGGTTAGGTCTGGGGCTAGGGCTAGGGTTAGGGCTGGGCTAGGTTTAGGGTTAGGGTTAAGGTTGGGTGAGTTTTAGGTTTAGCGTTAGGAGTAGGGGTAGGGTTGGATTAGGGTTAAGGTTAGAGTTAGGGGTAGGGGTAGGGTTGGGTTAGGTTTCAGGTTAGGGGTAGGGGTAGCGGTAGGGTTAAATGTATGTATGGGTTAGGGTTAGGGTTAGGGTTAGTGTTGGGTTAGGGTTAGGGGTTAGGGTTAGGGTTAGGGGTTAGGGTTAGGGTTAGGGGTTAAGGTTAGGGTTAGGGTTAGGGTTTGATTTAGGGTTAGGGTTAGGGTTAGGGTTTGATTTAGGGTTAGGGTTAGTGTTAGGGTTAGCGTTACTCTTAGGTTTAGGGTTAGAAGAGGTTTAGGGTTAGGGTTAGGATTAGGGTTAGGGTCAGGGTCAGGGTCAGAGTCAGAGTCAGGGTCAGGGTTTAGGGTTAGGTTGAGCGTTAGGGTTAGCGTTAGAGTTAGAGTTAGAGTTAGGGTTAGAGTTAGGGGTTAGTGTTAGGGTTAGGGTTAGGGTTAGGGTTTAGGGTTACTATTAGGGTTAGTTTAGGGTTAGGGTTGAGGTTAGGGTTAGGGTTAGGGTTATTGTTAGGGTTATGGTTCGGAGTAGAGATAGGTTTAGATTTAGGTCTAGTCCTATGGCTAGGGTTAGGGCTAGGGCTACCTCTAGGATTAGGGTTAGTGTTTAGTGTTATGGTTAGGATTAGAGTGAAGGGTAGGGATAGGGTTAGGGGTTAGGGTTAGGGTAAGGGTTGGGGTAAGGGTTAGGGTTTGGGTTGGTGTTAGTGTTAAGGATAGCGTTAGGGTTAGGGTTAGGGTTGGTTTGGCTTAAGGTTAGGGTTAGGGTTAGAGTTAGGGATAGGGTTTGGTTTAGGGTTTGGGTTAGGCTTAGGGTTAGGGTTTATGGTTAGGGTTAGTGTTAGGGTTATGGTTAGGGTTAGGGTCAGGGTCAGGGTCAGGGTCAGAGTCAGGGTCAGGGTTTAGAGTTAGTTGAGCGTTAGGGTTAGCGTTAGGGTTAGATTTAGTGTTAGGGGTTAGGGTTAGAGTTAGGATTAGGGTTAGGGTTAGGGTTAGTGTTAGGGTTAGGTTAGGGTTAGGTTAGGGTTAGGTTAGGGTTGGGGTTAGGGTTAGTGTTAGGGTTAAGATTTAGGGTTATTGTAGGGTTAGGGTTATGGTTAGGGGTAGTGTTAGGTTTTAGGATTTAGGGTTAGGGTTTAGGGGTTTTGGTTAGGGTTAGGGTTAAGGTTAGGGTTAGGTTAAGGGTTAGGGGTTAGGATTAGGATTACTATTACGGTTAGGGTAAGGTTTAGGGTTAGCGTTAAGGTTAGGGTTAGTGTTAGGGTTAGGGTTAGGTTTAGGGTCAGGATCAGGGTCAGGGTTTAGGGTTAGGGTTAGCATTAGGGTTAGCATTAGCATTAGGGTTAGCGTTATGGTTAAGGTTAGGATTAGGGTTAGGTGTTAGGGTTAGTGTTGGGGTTAGGGTTAGGGGTTAGGGTTAGGGTTAGGTTTAGGGATTAGGATTACGGTTAGGGTTAGGGTTTAGGGTTAGCGTTAGGGTTAGGATTAGTGTTAGGGTTAGGGTTAGGGTTAGGTTTAGGTTTAGGGTCAGGGTCAGGGTCAGGGTTTAGGGTTAGGGTTAGGGTTAGCATTAGGGTTAGCATTAGCATTAGCGTTAGCATTATGGTAGGTTTAGGCTTAGAGTTAGGTGTTAGGGTTAGGGTCAGGGTTGAGGTTAGGGTTGGGATTGGGGTTGTGTTTAGGGTTGGGATTGTGTTTCTGGTTAGGGTTGGGGTTATGGTTATGGTTAGGGTTAGGTTTGGGGTTAGGGTTAGGGTTGGGGTTAGGATTAGGGTTGGTGTTAGGGTTAGGGTTGGGGTTAGGGTTAGGGTTAGTGTGGTGTTAGGGTTAGGGTTAGGGTTAGGTTTTGGTTTATGGTTAGGGTTAAGATTAGGGTTAGGGTTAGGGTTTAGGATTAGGGTTAAGGATTAGGGCTTAGGGATTGGGTTAGGGTTAAGGGTTAGTGGTAGTCGTTGAGTATGGGTTGGAGTTAGGGTTAGGTTTAGGAATGGTTTAGGATTAGTGTTAGTGTTAGGGTTTAGGGTTAGGGTTATTGTTAAGTCAGGGGTAGGGTTAGGATTTAGGGTTAGGGTTAGGATTTAGGGTTAGGGTTAGGGATAGGGTTAGTGTTAGTGTTAGAGTTAGTGTTAGGGTTGGGGTTAGTGTTAGGTTTAGGTTTAGGTTTAGGGTTAGGGTTAGTGTTCGGGTTAGCGTTGAGATTAGGGTTAGGGTTTGGTTAGGTTTAGGGGTAGGGGTAAGGGTAGGGGTATGGGTTGGGGTTAGAGTTAGGGTTTGGGTTAAGGTTGGGTTAGGGTTAGGGTTAGTTTTAGGGTTTAGGGTTTAGGGTTACAGTTAAAGGTAGAGGTAGGGTTAGGCCTTATGATAGTGTTAGGCCTAGGATTAGTGCTAGGGCTATGGCTAGGGCTGGGCTAGGGTTAGGGTTAGGGTTAGGGTTTAGGGTTAAGGTTAGGGTTCAGTTTATTGTTAGTGTTATGGTTAGGGTTAGGGTTTAGGGTTGGGGTTGGTGATAAGGTTAGTGTTAGTGTTAGGGTAAATATTAGGGTTGGATTTAGGGTTAAGGTTAGGATTAATTTTAGGGTTAGTGTTATGGTTAAGGTTAGTGTTAGGGTTAGGGTTAGGGGTAGGGGGGGTAGGGGTAGGGGTAAGTGTAGGGGTATGGGTAGCAGTTAAGGTTAGGTTTTAGGTTAGGTTTGGGTAGGGTTAGGGTTAGTTTTAGGGTTAGAGTTTAGGGTTTAGTTTTGGGGTTAAGGTTAGGGGTCGAGTTACACCTACGGATAGGGTTAGGACTACGGCTAGTGCTACGGGTAGGGCTAGGGCTAGACTAGGGTTAGGGTTATTGTTAGGTTAGGGTTAGGGTTAGAGTTTAGGTTTAGGGTTAGGGACAGGCTTAGTGTTAGTGCTATGGTTAGTGTTGGGGTTGGGGTTAGGGATAGGTTTAGGATTAGGTTTGGGGTTAGGGTTAGAGTTAGTGTTAGGGTTAGCGATAGGGTTAGGGTTAGGGTTTGGTTAGGGTTAGGGGTAAGGGTAAGGGTAGGGGTATGGGTTGGGGTTAGAGTTATGGTTTGGTTAGGGTTGGGTTAGGGTTAGGGTTAGTTTTAGGGTTAGGGTTTAGGGTTTAGGGTTAGAGTTAAGGGTAGGTGTGAGGGTTAGGCTTAAGGATAGGGTTAGGCCTAGAGCTAGTGCTAGGGCTATGGCTAGAGTCAGGCTAGGGTTAGGGTTAGGGGTTACGGTTTGGGTTAGGGTTTAGGGTTAGGGTTAGGGTTAGGTTTTAGAGTTAGGATTAGGGTTAGGCTTAGGTTTAGGGTTAGGGTTAGGGTTAGGGATAGGGTTAGTGTTAGTGTTAGGGTTAATGTTAGTGTTGGGTTTAGGGTCAGGGTTAGGGTTACGGTTAGGGTTAGGGTTAGTGTTAGGGTTAGGCTTTTGTCTTAGGGTTATGGCTGTGTTAGGATTAGGGGTTAGGGTTTGGGTTAGATTAGGGGTTACGGTTAGGGTTCGGGGTAGGGGTAGGGGAATGGTTTGGGGTTAGGGTTACGGTTAGGTTTAGGGTTGTGTAAGGATCTGGGTTAGGGTTTGTGTTTAGTGTTAGGGTTAGTGTTAGGGTTTAGGGTTTAGTGATAGAGTTAGCGTAAGAGATAGGTTTAGCTTAGGGTTAGGGTTAGAGTTGGGTTAGGGTTAGTGTTAAGGTTTAAGCTTTAGGGATAGGGTTAGGGTTTACGGTTAGTGTTTGTGTCAGGGTTAGGATTAGGGGTTAGGGTTAGGGGTAGGGTTAGAGGTAGGGGTATGTGTTGTGGTTTGGGTTAGGGTTAGGGTTAGGGTTCATTGTGTAAGGATAGGGTTAGGGTTAGGGTTAGGGCTAGAGAGAGGGTAGGCCTAGGTCTAGGGTTAGGGCTAGGTTTAGAGTAATGTAAGGGTTCAGTGTAAGGGTTTTGGTTACCATTTGGGTTAGGGTAGAATTAGGGTTAGGGTTGGGTTTTGGCATAGGGTTAGGGTTAGGGTTAAGGGTTAGGGTTAGGGTTACGGTTAAGTTTGGGTTACGTTTAGGGTTAGGGTTAGTTTTTAGTGTTAGGGTTAGGTTTAGGGTTAGGGTTTGGGTAGGTGTAGGGGTAGGGGTAAGGGTAGGTGTATGGGTTGGGGTTATGGTTAGGGATAGGGTTGGGTTAGGGTTAGGGTTAGTTTTAGAGTTAGGGTTTATCATTTAGGGTTAGGGTTAAGTTTTGGGGTAGGGTTTAGGGTTAGGTTAGGGTTAGGTTTTAGAGTTAGGGTTATGGTTAGGGTTTGGGTTGTGGTTGGGTTTACGGTTAGGGTTAGGTTTAGGTTTAAGGTAGGTTTAGGTTTAGGGTTGGGGTTGGGGTTAGGGATAGTATTACGGTTAGCGTTACTGGTAGGGTTAAGGTTAGAAGAGGTTTAGGGTTAGGGTTAGGTTTAGAATAGGGTTAGGGTTAGATTAGGTTTCAGTTAGGGTATGGTTAGGGTTAGGGTTGGGGTTGGGGTTAGGATTAGGATTAGGTTTAGGTTTAGGCTTAGGGTTAGTGTTAGGGTTAGTGTTAGGGTTTGGGTTAGGGTTTGGTTAGGGTTAGGGGTAGGGGTAAGGGTAGGGGTAAGGTGCGGTTAGGTTAGGGTTTGGGTTAGGGTTGGGTTGAGGTTAGGGTTAGGGTTAGTTTTAGGGTTAGGGTTTAGGGTTTAGGGTTAGGGTTAAGGGTAGAGATAGAGTTAGGCCTAAGGATAGGGTTAGGCCTAGGGCTAGTGCTATGGCTATGGCTAGGGAAATGCTATGATTAGGGTTAGGATTAGGATTTAGGGTTAGGGTTAGGGTTAGGTTTTAGAGTTAGGGTTAATGTTAGGGTTAGGGTTTAGGGTTACGGTTAGGGATAGGGTTTGTGTTAGTGTTTGGGTTAGTGTTAAGGTTGGGGTTAGGGTTAGGGTTAGGATTAGGTTTAGGGTTAGTGTTATGGTTAGGGTTAGTGTTAGGGTTAGCATTAGGGTTAGAGTTAGGGTTTTGTTAGGGTTAGGGGTAGGGGTAAGGGTAGGTGTATGGGTTGCATTTAGGGTTAGGTTTAGGGTTAGGGTTGGGTTAGGGTTAAGGTTAGTTTTAGGGTTAGAGTTTAGGGTTTAGGGTTAGGGTTAAGGTTAGGGGTAGGGTTAGACCTAGGATAGGGTTAGGCCAAGGGCTAGTGATAGGGGTAGGGCTAGGGCTAGACTAGGTTTAGGGTTAGGGTTAGGGGTTAGGTTTAGGGTTAGGGTTAGTTTTTAGAGTTAGGGATAGGGTAAGTGTTAGTGTTAGTGTTAGGGTTGGGGTTAGGTTTATGGTTAGGTTTAGGTTTAGGCTTAGTGTAGGTTTAGGTTTAGGGTTGGAGTTGGGGTTAGAGATAGGATTAGGATTAGTGTTACTGCTAGGGTTAGGGTTAGAAGAGGTTTAGGTTTAGGGTTAGGGTTAGAAGAGGCTTAGGGTTAGGGTTAGGTTAGAGTTAGGGTATGGTTAGGATTAGGGTTGGGGTTGGGGTTAAGGTTAGGGTTAACATTAGGGGTTAGGGTTAGGTTAGGGTTAGGTTAGGGTTAGGTTTGGGTTATAGTTAAGGTTAGGGTTAGTGTTTAGGGTTAGGGTCAGGGTTAAGTATGAGGGTTTAGTGTTAGGGTTAGGGTTAGGGTTAGTGTTAGGATTAGGGGTAGGTTTAGGGTTAGGCGTAGGTTTAGGGTTAGGGTTAGACGATTTAGGGTTAGGGTTGGGTTGGGGTTAGGGGTAGGGATAGGGTTGGGGTAAGGGTAGGTTTAGGGTTAGGGTTAGACGAGTTAGGGTTAGGCTTAGTGTTAGGGATAGGGTTAGGGTTACGGTTAGGGTTAGGGTTAGAGTTACGTTTAGGGTTAGGGTTAGGGTTTAGGGTTAGCGTCAGGGTTAGGGATTAGAGTTTAGGGATAGGGTTAGGGTTAGGGTTAGTGTTAGGATTAGGGGTAGGTTTAGGGTTAGGCGTAGGTTTAGGGTTAGGGTTAGACGATTTAGGGTTAGGGTTGGGTTGGGGTTAGGGGTAGGGATAGGGTTGGGGTAAGGGTAGGTTTAGGGTTAGGGTTAGACGAGTTAGGGTTAGGCTTAGTGTTAGGGATAGGGTTAGGGTTACGGTTAGGGTTAGGGTTAGAGTTACGTTTAGGGTTAGGGTTTAGAGTTAGGGTCAGGGTTAGGGATAGGGTTAGGGATAGGGTTAGGGGTTAGGGGTTAGGGGTTGCGGTAGGGGTATGGGTTGGATTTACCTTTCGGGTTAGGATTGGATTAGGGTTAGTGTTAGGGTTAGGGTTTAGGGTTAGGGTTATTAGGTTGGGGTTAGGGTTAGGATTAGTGTTAGGGTTAGAGTTAGGGTTAGGATTTAGCGTTAAGGTTAGGGTTAGGGTTAGGGTTTAGTGTTAGGGTTAGGGTCATATTTAGTGTTAGTGTTAGGGTTAGGGCTAGGGTTGAGGTTAGGTTTAGGCTTAGGGTTGGGGTTGGAGTTAGGGATAGGATTAGAGTTAGCATTACTGTTAGGGTTAGAATTCGAAGAGGTTTAGGTTTAGGGTTAGGGTTAAGATTAGAGTTAGGGTTAGGTGTGGTGGTTAGGGTTAGGGTTAGGGTTGGGTTAGGGCTAGGGGTAGGGATAAGGTTAGTGGTAGGGGTAGGTTTAGGGTTAAGTTTAGACGAATTAGTGTTAGGGTTAGGGTTAGGGATAGTGTTAGGGTTACGGTTAGGTTTAGGGTTAGAGTCAGGGTTAGGGTTTAGGGTTTAGGGTTAGGGTTAGTGTTTAGGGTTAGGGTTAGTGTTAGGGTTAGTGTTAATGTTAAGGTTAGTGTTAGGGTTGGTGTTAGGGTTAGAGTTAGGGTTAGTGTTAGGGTTAGCGTTAGGCTTAGGGTTAGGGTTTGGTTAGGGTTAGGTGTAGGGGTAGGGGTAAGGGTAAGGGTTTGGGTTGGGGTTAGGTTTAGGGTTAGGGTTAGGGTTGGTTTAGGGTTAGGGTTAGTTTTAGGGTTAGGGTTTAGGGTTTAGGGTTAGCATTAAGGGTAGGGGTAGGGTTAGGCCTAAGGATAGGGTTAGGCCCAGGGCTGGTGTGCTAGTGCTAGGGCTAGGGATAGGGCTAAGGCTAGGGCTAGGGTTAGAGTTAGGGTTAGGGTTTAGGGTTAGGGTTAGGGTTAGCGTTAGGGTTTAGGGTTGGGTTTTGGGATATGGATAGGATTAGGGTTAGCGTTACTGTTAGGGTTAGGGTTAGAAGAGGTTTAGGTTTAGGGTTAGGGTTAGAATAGGGTTAGGGTTAGGGTTAGGTTAGAGTTAAGGTACGGTTAGGGTTAGTGTTGGGGTTGGGGTTAGGGTTAGGGTTAAGGGCTAGGGTTAGGGTTAGCTTTGGGTTATGGTTAGGGTTAGGGTTAGTGTTTAAGGTTAGGGTTAGGGTTAGGGTTTAGGGTTAGGGTTAGGGTTAGGGTTAGGGGTTAGGGGTAGGGGTATGGGTTGGAGTTAGGGTTAGGGTTAAGATTGGGTTAGGGTTAGTGTTAGGGTTAGGGTTTAGGGTTAGGGTTATTGTTAGGCTAGTGTTAGGGTTAGGGTTAGTGTTAGGGTTAGGGTTAGGGTTAGGGTAGGGTTAGGGTTTTGGTTAGGGTTAGGTTAGGGTTTAGGGTTAGGGTTAGGGATAGGGTTAGTGTTAGTGTTAGAGTTAGTGTTAGGATTGGGTTTAGGGTTAGGGTTATGGTTAGGATTAGGTTTAGGGTAGGGTTAGGGATAGGGTTAGTATTTGGTTAGCATTAGGGTTTGGGTTAGGGTTTAGTAAGGGTTAGGGTTAGAAGTAGGGGTAAGGTCAGGGTTATGGGTTGGCGTTAGGGTTAGGGTTTTTTTAGGGTTAGGATTTAGGGTTTAGGTTTAGGGTTAAGGGTAGTGGTAGTGTTAGGCCTAAGGATAGGCTTAGGCCTAGGGCTAATGTTAGGGCTATGGCTAGGGATAGACTAGGGTCAGGGTTAGGGTTAGGGTTTAGGGTTAGGGTTAGGGTTTAGGGTTAGGGTTAGGGCTTAGGGTTAAGGTTAGTGATAGGGTTAGTGTTAGTGTTAGGGTTAGTGTTAGGGTTAGGGTTAGGGTTAGCATTAAGATTAGGTTAGGGTTTAGGGTTAGGGTTAGGGTTTAGGGTTAGGGTTAGGTCTTAGGGTTAAGGTTAGTGATAGGGTTAGTGTTAGTGTTAGGGTTAGTGTTAGGGTTAACGTTATTGTTACGGTTAGGGTTTGGTTAGGGTTAGGGGTAGGGGTAAGTGTAAGCTTATGGGTTGCGGATTTGGGTTAGGTTTGGGTTAGGGTTAGGGTTAGTTTTAGGGTTAGAGTTTAGGGTTTATGGTTAGGGTTAATGTTAGGGGTAGGGTTAGACCTAAAGATAGGGTTAGGCCTATGGCGAGTGCTAGGGGTAGGGCTAGGGCTAGACTACGGTTAGGGTTAGGGTTTAGGGTTAGGGTTAGGGTTAGGTTTTAGAGTTAGGGTTAGGGTTAGGTTTAGTGTTAGGGTTGCTGTTAGGTTTACGGTTAGGGTTATGTTTTGGCTTAGGATAGGTTTAGGTTTAGGGTTGGGGTTGGGGTTAAGGATAGGATTAGGGTTAGCGTTACTGTTAGGATTACGGTTAGAAGAGGTTTAGGTTTAGGGTTATGGTTAGAATAGGGTTTGGGTTAGGGTTAGGTTATAGTTAGGATATGGTTAGGGTTAGGGTTGGGGTTGGGGTTAGGGTTAGAGTTAGGGTTAGGTTTAGTGTTAGGTTTGCGTTATGGTTAGGGTTAGGGTCAGTCTTTAGGGTTAGTGTTAGGGTTAGGGATTATGGTTAGGGTTAGTGTTAGGGTTAAGGGTTAGGGTTAGAGTTGGGTTAGGGTTAAGGTTTAAGGTTTATGGTTAGGGTTAGGGCTTATGGTTAGGGTTTTCTCAGTGTTAGGGTTAGGGGTTAGGGGTAGGGGTTGGGTTAGGGGTAGTGTTAGGGTTAGGGTTGGGTTAGGGTTAGGGTTACGGTTAGGGTTCAGGGTATAGGGATAGGATTAGGGTTATTGTTAGGCCTAGGAAGAGGGTAAGGATTAGGGTTAGGGTTAGAGTTGGGTTAGGTTTAGGGTTAAGGTTTAAGGTTTAGGGTTAGGGGTAGGGGTATCTGTTGGGGTTTGGGTTAGGGTTAGGATTGGGTTAAGGTTAGTGAAAGGGTTAGGAATTTAGCCCTAGCATTAACCCTAACCCTAACGCTAATCCAAACCTAACCCTAACTGTAACCCTAACCTCAATCCCTAACACTACCCTTAACCCTAACCCTTACCCTTTCCCAAATCCCTGATCCCTAACCCTCAATCTGACCCTAAACACAAACCCTAACACTAACCCTAAAACCAACCATAACCCTAACCCTAACCCCTAATCCTAACTCAAAACCTAACACTGAACCCTAACCCTAACCCTAACCCTAACTCTAACTGTAACCATAACCCTAACCCCTAACCCCTAACTCTAACCGTAACCCTAACCCTAACACTAACTCGTCTAAACCTAAACATAACCCAACCATACCTCTACCCCCACCCTTAACCCTAAACCTAACCCAAACCTACCCCTACACCTAACCCTAACCTAAACCTAACCCAACCCTACCCCTACCCTTAACGTTAACCCGAAAACTCACCCAACCCTAACCCTAACCCTAGTCCTAGCCCAAGCCCTAACCCCTAGCCCTAGGCCTAGATCTAACCCTAGCACTAGCCCTAACCCTAACCCTAGCCATAACGCTAAACTCTAAACCCTAAACATAACCCTAACCCAAATCCAAACCTAACCACAAGCCCTAACCCTACCCTTAAACTTAACACTAACCATAACCGTAGGCCTAGCCCTAGCCCTACATTAACCCTAACCCTAACCATAACCGACCCTACCCTAACCCTAACACTTTCTGAAACTCTATCTCTAAACCAGAACTCTAACCCGAACCCTGAACACTAACCCTAATCCTAAGCTTAACCGAAACCTGACCCTAACCCTAATGCTAAACCTAACTTTAACCCTAACTCTAAACCGAACCCTAAACCTAATACTAACATTAACCCTAACCCTACCCTAATCCTAACCATAAACCTAACACTAACCCAACCTTAACCATAACACTAAACCTAAACCTAGAACTAACCAAAACACCTAATCCTACCCTTAACCTAAACCCTAACCTTAACTTTAACCCAAACCTAACCCTAACCCTAACCCCTAAACCTAACCCTAACCCTAAACCTAACGCTAACCTTAATGCTAACACTAACCCTAACGCTAACCCTAACCATAAACCCTGACACTGATCTTGACCCCAACCCTAATCCTAACACTAAACCTAACCCTAACGCTAACCCTAAAACCTAACCCTAACCCTAACCTTTAACCCTAAACCCTAACCCTAACTCTAACCCTAAACCAAACCCTAATCCTAAACCTAACCCTAACCCTAACACTAACCCTAACCAAAACCCCTAATCCTAACCCTAACCCTAACCCTAAACCTCTTCTAACCCTAAACCTAAGAGTAACGCTAACTCTAACCCTAAACCTAACCCTAAACCAAACACTAACCCTAACCCTAAACCTAAACCCTAATACTAACCCTAACCCTAACCTTAAAACTAACTTAACCCTACCCCCACCCCTAACGCTAACACTAAAACTCGCCCAACCCTAACCCTAACCCTAGCCCTAGTACAGCCCTAAACATAGCCCTACCCCTAGACCTAACCCTAACCCTAACCCTAACAACAACCCCAACCGTAACACTAACCCCAACCCTAACCCTAACACAAACCCCAACCCTAACCCTAACCCCAAACCTAACCCTAACCCTAACCCCCACCCTAACCCAACCCCAAACCTATCCCCCACCCCAATCCCAACCCTAACCCCAACCCCAACCCTAACTCCTACCCCAAGCCTAACCCCTAACCCCTAACCCCTAACCCTAACCCTAACTCTAATCCTAACCTTAACCCGTAACCCTAACCCTAACACTAACCCTAACCCCTAACCCTAACCCTAAACCTAACCCCTAACACTAACGCTAACGCTAATGCTAACACTAACACTAACCCATACTTAAACCATGACCCTGACCCTGACCCTGACCCTAACCCTAACTCTAACCCTAACCCTAAGACTAACCCTAACGATACCATATCCAAAACCCCTAACCATAACCCTCACCTTAACCCTAAACCTAAAACTCTTCTAACCATAAACCTATGAGTAACGCTAACCCTAACCCTAACCCTAACCCTAAACCTAACCCAAACCCTAACCCTAACCCTAACCCTAACACCTAACCCTAACCCTAACACCTAACCGTAACCCTAATCCTAACCCAACCCTAAACCCAACCCCAACCCTAACCCCAACCCCAATCCCAACCCTAACCCCAACCCCAAACCTAACCCTACCCCAACCCTAACCCTAACCCTAACCCTAACCCTAACATTAACCCTAACCCTAACCCCAACCCTAACCCCAACCCAACCCTAATCCTAACACCAACACCAACCTTAACCCTAACCGCAATCCTTACCCTAACTCCTACACCAACCCTAACCCTAACCCTAATCCTAAACCCTAACCCTAACCCTAAACCCTAACCCGAACCCTAGCCGTAACAATAAACCTAATAGTAACGCTAACCCTAACCCTAACCCTAACCCTAACCCTAACCCTAACCCAACCCTTCCCTAGCCCTGCCATAACCCTAACCCTAGCTCTAGGCCTAACTTTAACCCTAACCCTAACTTTAACCCTATCACATATCCTAAGCCTAAACTCTTTCCCTAACCCTAACCCTAACCAATAACTCTAACCCTAACCCTAACCCTAACCCCTAACACTAACCATAACCCTAAACCATACCCTAACCCAAAACTCTAAACCTTACCCTAACTTTAGTCTAAGCCCTAGCCATGGCCCTAGCAATAGCCCTAGCCCTAAACCTATCTCTAGCCCTAACCCTAACACTAACACTAACCCTAATTCTAACCTTAAAAAAAAGCCTAACCCAATCATAGCACTAACCTTAACCCTGTCCCCAACCCATCCCCATACCACTACCCCTACCCTAATACTAACCCTAAACCCTAACCGTAACCCTAACCCTAACCCTACCCCTACACTTACACCTAAACCTAACCCAAACCTAACCCTAGACCTAGCCCTTAATCTAACCCTAACCCTAACCGTAACCAAACCCTAACCTTAACCCTTACCCAAACACTAAGAGTAACACTAACCCTAACCCTAACACTAACCTAAACCTAACCCTAAACCTAATATTAACCCTAACACAAACCCTAACCGTAACCCTAACACTAACACTAACCCTAACGCTAAACCTAACCCTAAACCCTGACCCTGACTCTGACCCTGACCCTGGCTCTGATCCTGACCCTAACCCTAACCCTAACTCTAAACCTAAACCCTAACCGTAAACCTAACCCTAAACACTAACCCTAACCCTAACAATAACCCTAAACCCTAACCCTAAACCCTAACCCTATTCCTAACCCTAACCCTCACCCTAATACCTAACCCTAACCACAACCCCAACTCTAACCCTAACCCCAACCCTCAAACTAACCTTAATCCTAACCCTAACCCCAACCCCAATCTCGACCCTAACCCCAACCCTAAAACTAACCCTAATCCTAACCCTAACCACAACCCCAATCCCAAACCTAACCCCAACCACTACCGTAATCCCAACCCCAACCCTAACCCTAACGCTAATCCTAACACCTAACCCTAACCCCTAACCCTAACCCTGGCACTAACCCTACCACCTAAAAATAACCCTAACCCTTACGCTAAACCTAACGCTAACGCTAACCCTAATGCTAACCATAACCCTAAACCCTGACCCTGACCCTGACCCTGACCCTAACCCTAACACTAACCCTAAACCTAACCCTAACCCTAACCCTAAACCCTAACACTAACCCTAACCTTAAACACTAACCCTAACTCTAACCCTTAACCCTATCCCTAACCATAACCCTAAACCTAACCCCTAACCCTAACCCTGACCCTAACCCTAAACCTAACCCTAAACCTCTTCTAACCCTAAAACTAAAGAGTAACGCTAACGCTAACCCTAAAACTAACCCTAACCCTAAACCAAACCCTAACCCTAATCCGAACCCTACCACTAACCCTAAACCAAACCCTAACCATAAACCTAACCCTAACCCCTAACCCTAACCCTAACCCTAAACCTCTTTGAACCCCTAAACCTAAGAGTAATGCTAACCCTAACCTTAACACTAACTCTAACCCTAACCCTAAACCAAACCCTAAACCTAACCCTAACCCTAACCATAACCCTAAACCAAACCCTAACCCTAACCCTAACCCTAAACCTCTTCTATCCCTAAACATAAGAGTAACGCTAACCCTAATCCTATCCCTAACCCTAACCCCTAACCCTAAACCTAACCCTAACCCCAAACCCTAACGCTAACTCTAACCATAACCATAATCCTAAACAAAACCCCTAACCCTAACCCTAACCAAACCCTAAACCTCTTCTAACCCTAAACCTAAGAGTAATGCTAACGCTAACCCTAAAACTAACCCTAACCCTAAACCTAACCCTAACCCTAACTCTAAACCCTAACACTAACCCAATCTTAACTCTTTCCCTAACCCTAACCCTAACATTAAACCCTAACCGTAACCCTAACCCTAAATCCTAACCCCACACCTAGCCGTAGCCCTAGATCTGGCACTATTTCTGAACCTAATCCTAGATCTAGCCCTAACCCTAACACAACGCTAACCGTAAACCTAACCCCAACCCATACACCTACGCCTATCCCTAATCCCTAACCCTAAATCTAACCCTAACCTTAACTCTGAACCCTAACCCTAACTCCATCCCTAACCCTAAACCCAACCCTAACTCTAACCCTAAACCATAAAACCTAACCCTAACCCTAACCGTAACCAAACCATAACCCTAACACTAACTTCAACCCATTCCCCTACACGTACCCCTACCCCTAACAAATAACTCTAACCCTATCCGTAACCCTAACCCTAACCCTAGCCCTAGCCCTTACCTAATCTTAACCCTAACCCTAAACCTAATCCTAACCCTAAACCCTAACCCTAACCCCAGACCTAGCTCTAGATATAGCACTAGCCCTAGTCCTAAACCTGTCCCTAGCCCTAACCATTACCCAAACACTAACCCTAACCCCAACCTTAACCCTAACCCCAACCCCAACCCTAAAACCAACCACAATACCAACCCTAACTACAATCCCAATTCCAATCCTAACCCCAAACTCACTTTATCCCCAACCCCAACCCTAACGCTAACCCTAACCCTAACCTCTAACCCTATCCCTTTGACTAACCTTAACACCTAACCCTAAACTAACCCTAACCACTAACCATAACCCTAACCCTAAACGTTAGCATAACCCTCATGAAAACCCCTAACCATAACCCTAAACCTAAACCTCTTCTAACCATAAAAATAAGAGTAAATCTAACCCTAACCCTAACCCTAGGCCTAACTCTAACAATAAACCTAATCGTAACACTAACCGTAACCCTAAACCTAACCCCCAACATTAACCCTACCCTAACCCTAGCAAACCCTAACCCTTGCCCTAGGCCTAACTCTAACCCTAACCCTAACTTTAACGCTAACACATATACTAAGCCTAAACTCTTTCCTTAACCCTAACCCTAACCCTAACCCTAATCCATAACCCTAACCTTAACCTTAACACTATCCTTAACCCTAACCCTATCCCATAACCCTAACCTTAACCCTAACCCTAACCTAACACTAACCCTAACCCTAACACTAACCCTAACACTAACCATAAACCCTAACACTAACCCTAACCCTACCCTAACCCGAACCCTAACCCTAACCACCCCTAACCGCAACACTAACCCTATCCCTAATCCAAACCCCTAATCCTAACCCTAACCCTAAACCCTAACACTAAACCTAACCCTAACTTATCCCTAACCCTAACCCATAAACCCCTAACACTAACCCTAACCCCTAACCCTAAGAGAAATGCTAAACCGATCCCTAAACCCTAACCCTAACACTAACAATAACTCTAATCCTATCCCTAACCCTAACCCTAACCCTAACCTCTTCTAACCCTAAACCTAACAGAAACGCTAACCCTAACCCTAAACCCTAACCCTAACCCTAACCCTACTTATCCCTAACCCTAACCCTAAACCCTAACACTAACCATAACCCTAACCCTAAGAGAAATGCTAAACCGATCCCTAAACCCTAACCCTAACCCTAACCCCAACACGAACCCTAACTGCAACTCCAACCCTAACACAAACCCCAACCCTAACCGTAACCCTAACCCTAAACCCAACCCTAACCATATCCCCAACCCCAACCCTAAACCCAAAAATAATCCCAACAAAAACCCCAACACCAATCCCAACCCTAACCCCAACCTCAAACCTAAACCAACCCCAACCCTAACCTTAACCCTAACGCTAACCCTTACTACGAACCCTAACCCTAAACCCTAACCCTAACCCCTAACCCTAAGCCTAACACTAACCCTAACGTCTAACGCTAACCCTAAAACAAACCCTATGGCTAACCTTAACGCTAATGCTAACCCTAACGCTAACACTAACCCTAAACCCTGACCCTGACACTGACCCTAACCCTAACCCTAACCCTAAACACAAACCGAACCCTAACCGTAACCGTAACCCTAATCCCAAACTTAACCCTAACCCTAACCCTATCCCCAACCCTAACCCTAACCAAAACCCCAACCCTAAACCCAACAACAATCCCAAACCTAACACCAACCCCAATTCCAAACCTAACCCCATCCTCAACCCAAACCCCAACCCCAACCCCAACCCTAACACTAACCCTAACCCTAACCCCTAACCCTACCCCTAACCATAGCCCTAACCCCTAACCCTAATCCTAACCATAACCCTAACCCTAAACCTAACCAAAACCCCTAACTCTAACCCTAACACTAACCCTAACCTAACCCTCACCCTAACCCAAACCCTTAACCCTAACCCTAACCCTTAGCCTTACCCTAGCCCTAGCAATAGCACTAGCACTAGTCCTAGTCCTAAACCTTTCTGTCGCCTGAATCATAACCCTAACACTAAACCTAACCCCAACCCTAAACCTAACCCCCAACCCCAACCCTAAACCCAACCACAATCCCAACCCTAACCACAACCCCAATCCCACCACTAACCCCAACCTCAACCCTAACCCCAACCCTAACCCTAACCCTAAGCCCTAACCACAACCCTAACCCTAACCCTAACCCCTAACCCCAACCCTAACCCCAACCCTAACCCTAACCCCAACCCCAATCCTAAAGCCAACCCCAATCCCAACCCTAACCCCAACTCCAAACCCAACCCCAACCTTAAGCCTATTCTCAAACCAAACTCCAACCCTATCCCTAACCCTAATCTTAACCCTAACCAAAATCCCTAACCCTAACCCTAACCCCAAACCTCTTCTAAACCTAAACCTAAGAGTAACGCTAACCCTATCCCTAACCCTAACCCTAAATCTTAACCCTAACCCTAACCTAACCATAACCCTAACCCTAAACCTATACCATAACACTAACCCTAACCCTAAACCCTAAACCTAACCCTAACCTTAACCCTAACCCTAACACCAACCCTAACACTACCGTAACCCCAACTCTAACCCTAATCCCAACCCCACCCTAACCCTAACCCCAACTCTAACCATAACCCGAACCCTAACCCTAACCTACACCTCAACACTAAGCCTAACATTAATCTTAACACCTAACCCTAACCCCAACCCTAAACCCTAACACTAACCCTAACCCTAACCTCTAAACTTAAACCTAACCCTAACCCTAACCCTAACCAAAACACTTAACCCTAACCCTAACCCTAACACTAACACTAACCTTAACCCTAACCCTAACCCTGACCCTAACCTCTTCTAACGTTAAACCTAACAGAAACGCTAACCGTAACCCTAAACCCTAACCCTAACACTAACCCAAACCCTAACCCTAACAGAAACGTTAACCCTAACCCTAAACCCTAACCCTAACCCTAACCCCAACCCTAACCTAACCCCCAACCCCAACCCTGACACAAACCCCAACCCTAACCGTAAACCTAACCCTAACCCCAAGCCTAACCATATCCTCAACCCCAAACCTAAACTCAACCACAATCCCAACAACAAACCCAACCCCAATCCCAACCCTAACCCCAACCTCAACCCTAAACCCGACCCCAACCCTAACCCTAACCCTAACCCTTACTACGAACCCTAAACCTAAACCTACCCTAACCCCTAACCCTAAACCTAACACTAACCCTAACATCTAACTCTATCCCTAAACCAAAGCCTACGGCTAACCTTAACGCTAATGCTAACCCTAACACTGACACTAACCTTAAACCCTGACACTGACCTTGACCCTAACCCTAACACTAACACTAAACCAAAACCCAGCCCTAACCGTAACCCTAACCCTAACCCTAACCCCAACCTTAACCCTAACCCTAACCCTGTCCCCAACCCTAACCCTAACCACAACCCCAATCCTAAAACCAACCACAATCCCAACCCTAACTCCAACCCCAATCCCAACCCTAACCCCATCCTCAACCCAAACCCCAAACCCAACCCTAAACCTAACCCCTAACCCCTAACCCCTACCCCTAACCCTAACACCTAACCCCTAACCCTAACAGTAACTGTAATTCTAACCCTAACCCTAACCCTAACCCTAACCTCTTCTAACCCTAAACCTAACAGAAACGCTAACCCTAACCCTAACCCTAACCCTAACCCTAAACTTAACCCTAACCCTAACCCTTAAAACTAACCCCTAACCCTAACACTTAACCCTAGTCCTAACCATAACACTAACCCTAACCCTAACCAAAACCCCAACCCTAATCCTAACCCTAAACCCAAAACCAACGATAACCCTAACCCTAAACCTAACCCTAAACCTAAACCCAAACTTAACCCAAACACTAACCCTATCCACAACCCTAACCTTAACCACAACTCCAAACCTAAACCCAACCACAATCCCAACCCTAAACCCAACCCTAATCCCAACCCTAACACCATCCTCAACCCAAACCCCAACACCAATCCTAACCCTAACCCTAACCCTAACCCAAAACCCTACCCCTAACACTAACACTAACCCCCTAACCCTAAACCTAACCCCAACATAACCCTAACCCAAACCCTAACCAAAACCCCTAACGCTAACCCCCTAACCCCCAACCCTAACCCTAACCAAACCCAACTAAAAACCTAAACCTAACATAACGCTAACTCCCAACCCTAACCTCTAACCATAACCCTAACCACCTAAACCCTAACCCCAACCTAACCTAACATTAACCTACCCCAACCCTAACCCTAACCTAACACTAACCCTAAGCCTAACACTAAACTTAAACACAAACCCTAACCCCCTAAACGTAAACCTAACCCTAACCCTAACACCAACCCTAACCCTAACCCTAACTCCAACCCTAACCCTAAACCAAACCCCAACCCTAACCCTAACCCCAACCCTAACCCTAACCCTAACCCGAAACCTACCCTTAAACTCTACCCCAAAACTAACCCTAACCCTAATCCTAACCCCTAACACTAACCTTAACACTAAACCCTAACACTAACCCTAACCCTAACACCTAACCCTAAACCTAACCCTAACCCTAACCCTAACCCTAACCTAACCATAAAACTAACCCTAAACCCCAACCATAACCCTAACCCTAAGAGGAACACAAATTCTAACTCTAAACCCTAACCCTAACCCTAACCCTAACCCAACCCCAACCCTAACACTAACCACAACCCTAAAGCTAACCCCAATCCAAACCATATCCCCAACCACAACCCAACATCCAATGACAATCCCAACAATAACCCAACCCCAATCCCAACCCCAAACCCCAACCTCAACCGTAAACCCAACCCCAACTCTAACCCTAACCCTAACCCTAACCCCTACTACAAACACTAACCCTAACCCTAACCCTAACCCTAAACCTCTTCTAAACCTAAACCTAACAGTAATGCTAACCATAACCCTAACCCTAACCCTAACCATAAACCCTAAACCCTAAACCTAACTCAAACCTAACCCTAACCCTAACCCTAAACACCAACACTAACCCTAAACACTAACACTAACCCTAACCCTAACCCCTAAACCTAACCCTAACCCTAACCCTAACACCAACCCTAACCCTAACCCCTAACCCCCAACCATACCCCTAACCCCAAACCCTAACCCGAACCCGAACCCGAACCCTAACCCTAACTTCTACCCCAACTCTAACCCTAAGCCTAATCCCAACACCTAACCCTAATCCTAACCCTAAACCCTAACACTAACCCTAACCCCAAACCCAACCCTAACCCCACCCAACCTAAACCTAACCCTAACAGTAACACTGAACCCTAACCCTAACCCCAACCCTAACCAAAACCCCTAACCCTAACACTAACTCTAACCCTAACCCTAACCCCAACACTAACCCCAACCTCTTCTAACCCTAAACCTAACAGAAACGCTAACCCCAACCCTAAACCGTAACCCTAACCCTAAACCTACCCTAACCCCTAACCCTAACCCCAACCCTAACCGTAACCCCAATCCAAAACCTAACATTAACCCCAAACCTAACCCTAACCCTGACCCTAACCCCAACCCTAACCATATCCCCAACCCCAACTCTAAACCCCACCACAATCCCAACAATAAACCCAACCTCAATCTCAACCTCCTAACCCCACCCTCAACCCTAAACCCAACCCCAACACTAACCCTAACATAACCCTATTCCTTACTACGAACCCTACCATTAAACCTAGCCCTAACCCCCTAACCCTAACCCTAACACTAACCCTAACGTCTAACTCTAAACCTAACCCAAGCCCTATGGCTAACCTTAATGCTAATGCTAACACTAACGCTAACCCTAACCCTAAAGCCTGACCCTGATCCAGAATCCAACCCTAACCCTAACCCTAAACCCAATCCCAACACTAACCCTAACGCTAAACCTAACCCTAACCACAACCCTAACCCTAACCACAAACTTAAACCTAACCCTCCCTATCCCCAACCCTAACCCTAACCACAACCCCAACCCTAAACCCAACCACAATCCCAACACTAACTCCAACCCCAAACCCAAACATAACCCCATCATCAACCCAAACCCCAATCCCAACCCTAACCCTAACCCTAACCTTAACCCCTAACCCTACCCCTAAACCTACCCCTACCCCTAACCCTAACACCGAAACGTAATCCTAACCATAACCCTAACCCTAATTCTAACCAAAACCACTAACGCTATCCCTAACCCTAACCTTAAACTTCATCTAAACCTAAACCTAACAGTAATGCTAAACCTAACACTAACCCTAAACCCCAACCCTAACCCTAACCCTAACCCTTAATACTAAACCTAAACCCAAACCTAACGCTAACCCTAACCCTAAACCTCTTCTAAACCTAAACCTAACAATAACGCTAACCCTAACCCTAACCCCTGACCCTAACCCTAAACCCTACCCTAACCCTAATCCCTAACCCTAACCTAATCCTAACCCTAACACCAACCCTAACCCCAACCCTAACCCTAACCGTAACCCGAACCCCAACCCTAACCTCTACCCCAACACTAACCCCAAACCTTAACCTTAATCCTAATCATAACCCTAATCCTAACCTAACCACAACCCCTAACGCTAAACCCTAACACTAACCTTAAACCTCTTCTAAACCTAAACCTAACAGTAACGCTAACCCTAACACTAACCCTAACCCTAACCCTAACCTAAACCTAACCCTAACCCTAAACCCTAACACAAACCCTAACACTAACCCCTAAACCTAACCCTAACCCTAACCCTAACACCAACCCTAACCCTAACCCCAACCCTAACCCTAACCCAACCCCAACCAAACACTAACCCCAAACCTAAACCTAACCCCTAACCCTAACTCCAACACCAACCCTAACCATATCCCCAACCCCAACCCTAAATCCAACCACAATCCCAACAATAACCAGAACCCCAATCCCAACCCTAAACTCAACCTCAACCATAAACCCAACCCAAACCCTAACCCTAACCCTAACCCTAACCCTAAACCTCTTCTAAACCTAAACCTAACAGTAACGCTAACCCTAACCCTAACCCTAAACCCTACCCTAACCCTAATCCCTAACCCTAACCCCTAATCCAAACCCTAACACCAACCCCAACCGTAACCCCCATCCCAAACCCACCGTAACCCTAACCCCAACCCTAACCCTAACCCTAACCCAAACCCCAACCCCAACCCCTACCCCAACACTAAACCTAAACCTAATCCTAACACCTAACCCTAAACACTAACCCTAAACCCTAACCCTAACCCTAATCCCTAACCATAACACCAACCCTAACCCTAACCCTAACCCCAACGGTAACCCTCATCCCAACCCCCGTAACCCTAACCCCAACCCTAACCGTAACCCTAACCCGAACCCTAACCCTAACCCCTACCCCAACACCAAATCTAAACCTAATCCTAACCCCTAACCCTATCCCCAAACACTTACACTAACACTAACTCTAATCCCTAACCCTAAACCCAACCATAAAACCTAACCCTAACCTTAAACCTCACCGAAACCCCTAACCCTAACCCTAAACTGTAACCCCAAAACTAACACAAACCCTAACCCTAACCCCTAACCCTAACCCTAACTAACCTAACAGAAAAGCTAACCCTAGCCCTTAACCCTAACCCCAACTCTAACCCTAACTCTAAACTTACCCTAACCATAAATCCAATTCCAACACTAACCCTATCCCTAACCCTAACCCTAACCCTAACCACAACCTTAACCCTAACCCTACCCCTATCCAAACCCTAACCCTAACCACAACACCAACCCTAAACCCAACCACAATCCCAACACTAACCCCAACCCCAATCCCAAACCTAACCCCATCCTCAACCCAAACCACAGCCACAACCCTAACCCTAACCTTAACCCTAACCGTAACCCCCGAACCCTACCCCCAACACTAACCCTAACCCTAACCCTAACTCAAACGCTAACCCTAATCTTAAACCCTAACCCTAACACTAACCCTTACCCCAAACCTAACCCTAACCCTAACCCTAATCCTAACACTAACCCTAACCCTAACCCTAACCCTAATCCTAACACTAACCCCAACCCTAACCCTAACCCTAAACCTAACCTAACCCTAACCCTAAAACCCAACACTAACCCTAACCCTAACATTAACCCCTAATCCTAACGCTAACCCTAACCCTAGCACTAGACCTAGCCCTAGTCCTAAACCTATCCATAGCCCGAAACATAACCCTAACCCTACATTTAACACTAAGCCTAACCGTAAACCTAACCCTAAAACCTAACCCTAAACCTAACCCCAACACCAAACCTAACCCTAAACTTAACCCCAACCCTTACCCACACCCAACCCCAGCCCTAAAGCTAACCCCAACCCTAACCCTAACACTAATCCGAACCCCAAACCTAACCCTAACCTGAAACCCAACCCTAAACCAAACCACAATCACAAAACACCTAATCCTAACCCTAACCCTAACCCTAAAACTCTTCTAACCCTAAACCTAAGAGTGAAGCTAACGCTAACCCTACCCCCTAACCCTGACAGCTAACCCTAACCCTAAACCTAACCTTTCCCAAACCCTAAACCTAACCCCTAAACCCTAAAACTAACCCCAACCCAAACCCCAAAACCAAACCCCAATTTTAACCCTAACCTTAACACCAACCCTAACCTTAACCCTAACCCCAACCCTATCCATAAACACAACCCCAAACTTAACCATAACCCCAACCCTAACCCCTAGCCATAACCCCTAACCCTAACCTAACCCTAAGCCTAACCCCAACCGTAACCCCAGACTCTAACCCCAAACTTTACCTAACCTTAACCTAGCCATAACACTAACCCTAACCCTAAAACCTAACACTAACCCTAACCTTAACCCCTAGCCCTAACCCTAAACCTAACCCTAACCCTAAACCAAACCCTAACCCTAAACCGAAACCTAACCCCTAACCCTAACCCTAAACCCCAACCCTAACCCTAACCCTAAACATCTTCTAACCCTAAACCCAAGAGTAACGCTAAACCTAACCCCAACCCTAACACCAAATTTAACCCCTAACCCCAACCCTAACCCTAACCCCAACCCCAACCCTAACCCTAACCCCCAACCCTAACCCTAACCCTAATCCTAAACCCATCCCTAACACTAACCCCCAACCGCAACCCCAAATCTGAGAGTAACGCTAACCCTAACCCTAACCCCAAACTTAACCTAACCCTAACCCTAACCCTAACACTAAAACCCAACACTAACCCCTAACCCTAACCCCTAGCCCCTAACCCTAACCCTAACCCCTAACCCTAACACCAACCCTAACCCTAACCCTAACCCCAAACCTAATCCTAACCCCTAACCCTAACCCCTAACCCTAACCCCTAACCCTAACCCCTAACCCCTAACCCTAACCCTATCCCTAAACCCTACCCTAACCCTAACCTATACCTAACCCTTAACCTAACCCCAAACCCCAACACTAACCCCAACCCCAACCCCTAGCCCTAACCCCAAACCCCAACCCTAAACCTAACCTTAACCCTAATCCTAAACCTAACCCTAATCCCTAACCCTAACCTTAACACTAACACTATCGCTAACACTAACCCCAACATCTAACCCTATCACCACACTCTAACTCTAACTCTAACCATAACAGTAAACACTAACTCTAACCTTAGCCCCAGCCCTAGCCCTATCCCTAGTCCTAGCACTAGCCCTAGTCCTCAAACTATCTCTAGCCCGAACCATAACCCTAACCTAACACTAACCCTAACCCTAATCCTAAACTCTAAACCTAAACCTAACCCTAACCACAACCCTAACGCTAACCCTAACCCCAACCCTAACCCTAACCCAACCACAACCCTAAACCTAACCCTAACCCTAAGCCTAACCCCGACCTTAACACTAACCCCAACCCCAACCCTAATCCCAACCACAATCCCAACCCTAACCCCAACCCCAATCCCAACCCTAACCCCAAGCTTAATTCTACCCCATCCCCAACCCTAACTGTAACCCCAACCCAAACCCCAACCATAAACCTAACCCTAAACCTGACCCTAACCCCCAACCCTAATACTAACCCCAAACCCAACCCCAAACCAAACCACAATTCCAACCCTAACCCCAACGCCAACCCTAACCCTAACCCCAACCCCAACCATAACCCTAACACCAACCCCAACTCCAACCCTAATCCTAACACTAACCCTAACCCTAAACCACTTCTAAACGTAAACCTGAGAGTAACGCTAACACCAACCCTAACCCTAACCCCAAACTAACCCTAACACTAATCCTAACCCTAAAACCTAACACTAACCCCTAACCCTAACCCTAACCCCTAATCCTAATGCTAACCCTAACCCTAGCCCTATCCCTAGCCCTAGTCCTAAACCTATCCCAAGCCCGAACTATAACCCTAACCCTAACTCTAACCCTAACCTTAAACCGAACCCCAAACCCCAACCCTAATCCTAACCCCAAACCTAACCCTAACCCTAATACTAACCCCAAACCTAACCCTAACCCAAATCCAACCCTAAACCAAACCACAATCACAACCCTAACCCCAAAGCCAAACTCAACCCTAACTCCAACCTCAACCATAACCTCAACCCCAACCTGAACCCAAATCTAACACTAACCCTAATGCCTAACCCTAACCCTAACCCCTAACACTAAAACTCACCCTAAACCCTAACCCTAACACTAAGTGTAACCCTAACCCTAAACGTAACTTAAAGCTCTAACCCTAACCCTAACCCTAACCCTAAACCTAAACCTCTTCTAACCCTAAACCTAAGAGTAAAGCTAACCCTAACCCTACCCCTAACCCTAACAGTAAACCCTAAACCTAACCCTAACCCCAACCCAACCAAACCCTAACTCTAACCCCAAACCTTAACACTAACCCCAACCCTAACCCCTAAACCTAACCCCAACCTTTATCCTAAATTTAACGTCAACCCTAACCTTAACCCTAACACCAAACCTAACCCTAAACCCAACCCCAACACTAACCCTTACCCCAAACCTAACCCTAGCCATAACCGTAACCCTATCCTAACACTAACCCTAACCCTAAACCCTAAACCTAACCATTACCCTAAACTTAACCTAGCCATAACCCTAACCCTAACCCTAAAACCTAACACTAAACCTAACACTAACCCCCTAACCCTAACCCTAACCCCAAACCTAACCCTAAGCCTAACACCAACCCTAAAACTAACACCAACCCCAACCCTAATCCCAACCACAATCCCAAACCTAACCCCAACTCCAATCCCAGCCCTAACCCCAAGTTCAGTTCTACCTCAACCACAACCTTAACTGTAAACCTACCCTAACCCTAACCCCTAACCATAACCATAACACTAACGCTAACCCCTAACCCTAACCCTAACGCTAAGCCTAACGCTAATGCTAAACCTAACACTAACCCTAACCCCAAATCCTGACCCTGACCAGACCCTAATCCTAACCCTAACCCTAACACTAACTCTAACCCTAATGCTAACCTTATACCCCAACCCCAAGCCTAAACACTAACCCCTAACCCTAACGCTAACGCTAACCAAAACACCTAACCCTAACCCTAACCCTAAACCAAATCCTAACCTTGAGCCTAACCCCAACCCCTGACCCTAACCCTAAACCTCTTCTAACCCTAAACTTAAGAGTAACTCTAAACCTAACCCCAACCCTAATGCTAACACCTAACCATAACCCTAAACCTAATCTAATGCTAACCCTAACACTAACCCTAAACCCTAACTCTAACACTAACCCTAACCCCTAAACCTAACCCCTAACCCTAACACCAACCCAAACCCTAACCCCAAACCAACCCTATCCTTAACGCCAACACTAACCCTAACCCTAAGCCTAATCCAACCCTAACCCTAACCCTAACCTAACCCTAACCCTAACCCTAACACTAAACCCTAACCCTAACCGTAACCCTAATCTAACCCTAACACTAAGCATAACATTAAAACCCAACAATAAACCTAACCCTAACCATAACCCCTAACCCCTAACCCTAACCCCAACCCTAATCCCAACCCCCAACCCCAACCCTAACCCTAAACCCAACACTAACCCTCACCCTAACTTCAACCCTAAACCTAACCCCAACCCTAACCCTAAACCCAACACTAACCCTAACCCCAAATCCAACCCCAAACCTAACCCCCAACCCCAACCCTAACCCTAACCCTAACTTTAACCCTAACCCTAACCCCTAAACCCAACCTAACCTTAACTCTAATCTTAACACCAAAACTAATCCTAATCCTAACCCCAACCCCAACCCTAACCCCCCAACCCCAACCCCAACCCTAACCCTAACCCTAACCCTAACCCTAACACTAAACTCGAACCCCAACACTTACCCTAACCTTACCCCTAACCATAACCCCAACCGTAACCCTAAAACCTAACACTAACTCTAACCCCAACCCCTTGCCCTAACCCCAACCCCAATCCCAACCCTAAACCAAACCACAATTCCAACCCTAAACCCAATCCCAACCCTAACCCATAACCCTAACCCTAACTCTAACCCTAACAGTAAACCCAAACCTAACCCTAAACCCTAACCCTAAACCTAACCCTAACACCAAACTTAACCCAAAACCTAACCCCAACCCTAACCCTAACCCCAACCTTAACCCTAAACCTAACCCCAAACCTAACACTAAACCTAATCCTAACCCCAAACTAACCCTAACCTGAAACCCAACCGTAAACCAAAACACAATCACAACCCTAACCCCAAAACCAATCGAAACCCTAACTCCAACCTCAACCATAACCCCAACCCCAACCCTAACACAACCCTAACCCTAACCCTAATCCCTAACCCTAACCCTAACCCTAACCCCTAACACTAACACTCACCCTAAATCCTAACCCTAACCATAACCGTAATCCCAAACCTAACCAAAAGCCCCAACCCTAACCCTAACCCCAACCCCAAACGTCTTCTAACCCTAAATCTAAGAGTAACGATAACCCTAACCCTAAACCTAATAAAACACCTAACCCTAACCCTAACCCTAACCCTAAACCTCTTCTAACCCTAAACCTAAGAGTAAAGCTAACCCTAACTTACCCCTAACCTCACACCTAACCCTAACCCTACCCCTAACCTAACTCAAACCCTAACCCTAACCCTAAAACTTAACACTAACCCTAAGCCTATCCCCTAAACCTAACACTAACCTTAACCCTAACCTTAACACCAACCTTAACCCTAACCCTAACCCTAACCTAACACTAACCCTAAACCCAAACCCCAACCGTTACCCTAATCTTAACCCAACCATGACCCTAGCCCCAACCCTAAAACCCAACACTAACCCTAACCCTAACCCCTAGCCCTAATCCTAAACCTAAACCTAACCCCTAACCCTAATCCAAACCCTAAACCTAAACCTAACCCCAAACCTAACCCCAAACCCTAACCCTAATCCTAACCCTAAACATCTTCTAACCCTAAACCTAAGAGTAATGATAACCCAACCCTAACCCTAACACTAACCCTAACACCAACTCTAACACTAATTCCAACCCTAACCCTAACCCCAAACCCAACCCTAACCCTAACCCAAACCCTAACCCTAACCCTAATCCTAACCCCCAACACTAACACTAACCACAAACCCAACCCGAAATCAAACCACACTTCAACTCTAACCCCAACCCCAACCCTATCCCTAACACTAACCCCAACCCTAACCCTAACCCCAACACCAACCCCAAACCTAACCCTAATCCTGAACCTCACCCTAAACCTGAAAGTAACGCTAACCCTAATCCTAACCCTAAACCTAGCACTAACCATAACCCTAAACCCTGACACTGACCCTGACCTAACCGTAACCCCAACCCTAACGCTAACTCTATCCCTAATGCTAACCTTAAACCCTAACCCCAACCCTAACCCCTAACCCTAAACCCTAACCCCAACCCCTAACCCCCAAACCTAACCCCAACCAAAACACCTAACCCTAACCCTAACCCTAACCCTAAACCTAAACCAAAATCCTAACTTTAACCCTAATCCTAACCCCCAACACTAACCCTAAACCTCTTCTAAACCTAAACCCAAGAGTAATGCTAACCCTTACCCTAACTTTAAAAATAACCATAACCCCTAACCCTAACCCTGACACTAACCCCAAACCTCTTCTAACCCTAAACCCAAGAGTAACTCTAAACCTAACCCCAACACTAACCCCAACACTTAACCCTAACCCTAAACCTAACCTAATGCTAACCCCAAACCTAACCCCAAAATCTAACACTAATCCTAACCCTAACCCCCTAAACCCAACCCTAACCTGAAAACCAACCCTAACCCTAACCCTAACACCAAACCTAACCCTAACCACAAAACCAACGCTATCCCTAATGCCAACGCTAACCCTAACCCTAACTCTAACCTAACAATAACCCTAACCCTAAACCCTAACCCCCTAACCATAACCCTAAGATAACCCTAACACTAACCATAACCCTAAAACCTAACAATAAACCTAACCCCAACCATAACCCCTAGCCCCAAACCTAACCCTAAACCTAACACCAATCCTAACCCTAAACCTAAACCCAACCCTAACCCCAACCACAACCGCAACCCTAACACTAAACCCAACCCTAACCTTAACTCTAACCCTAAACTTAAATCTAACCTGAACACTAATCCTAACCCTAACCCCAACCGCAGCCCTAACCCTAACTCCAAACCCAACCCTAACCCTAACCCCAACCCTAACCCTAAACCTAACCTAACCCTAACCCTAACCCTAAACCCTAACCCTAACACTTACTCTAAACATAACCCTAACCCTAACCCTAAAATCTAACACTAACCCTAACCCTAACACCTAGCCCTAACCCTAACCACAAAACCAACCCTAAACCAAACCACAATTCCAACCCTAAACCCAACCCCAACCCTAAACCTAACCCCCAACCCCAACCCCAACCTTAACCCTAACCCTAAACCCAACCCCTAAACCGGACAGTAACGCTAACCCCAACCTCAACCCTAAGCGTAACCCTAACACCAACTCTAACCCTAACCTCTACCCCAACCCTAACTCTATCCCTAATCTTAACCCCTAACCCTAACCCTAACCCCAACCCTAACGCTAACCCTAACCCTAACTTTAACCGTAAACCTAACCATAACCCTAACCCTAACCGCTAACCCTAAGCATAACATTAACCCTAACCCCTAAGCCTAACCCTAACGCTAAGCCTAACGCTAATGCTAAACCTACAACTAACCCTAACTCTAAACCCTGACCCTGACCCCTGACCCTAACCAAAACCCTAACCCTAACACTAACTCTAACCCTAAACCCAACCTTAAATGCTAACCCTAACCCCACAACCAACCCTAAACTCTAACCCTAATCCTAACCCTAACCCTAAACCCTAACCCTAACCCCAACCCTAACCCCACAACCAACCCTAAACCCTAACCCTAATCCTAACCCTAACCCTAAACCCTAACCCTAACCCCAACCCTAACCAAAACACCTAACCCCAACCCTAACCCTAAACCAAATCCCAACCTTAACCCTAACCCTAACCCTAACCCTAAATCTCTTCTAACCCTAAACCCAAGAGTAATGCTAACAATAACCCCTAACCCTAAACCTAACCCTTAATAACCTCTTCTAACCCTAAACCCAAGAGTAACTCTAACCCTAACCCTAACCCTAAACCCAACCATAACCCCTAACCCTAACCCCAACACTAACCCTAAACCTCTTCCAACCCTAATCCTAAGAGTAACCCTAAACCTCAACCTAACCCTAACCCTAACACCCAACCCTAATCCTAAACCCAACCTAATGCTAACCCTAACCCTAATCCTAATCCCTAACACTAACCCTAACCCTAACCCCTAAACCTAACCCTAACCTTAAAATCAAACCTAACCCTAACCCTAACACCAACCCTAACCATAACCCCAAACCAACCCTATCCCTAACGCCAACCCTAACCCCTAACCCTAAACCTAACCTAACCCTAACTTAAACACTAATCCTAACCCTAACCATAACCCCAAACCCTAACCCTAACCCTTACTCTAACCTTAACCTAACCATAACCCAACCCTAACCCTAACCATAAACCTAAACCTAACCAAACCCTAACCATAACATCAACCCCAAACCCCAACCCCTAACCCTAATCCTAACCCTAAGCCTAACCCTAACCCTAACCCTTACCCTAACCTTAACCTAACCATAACCCTAACACTAACCCTAAAACCTAACACTAACCATAACCCTAACCCTAGCCCTAACCCTAACCCCAAACCCAACCATAAACCAAACCACATTTCCAACCCTAAACCCAACCCCAAGCCTGACCCTAACCTAAACCCCAACCGTAAGCGTAACCCCAAACCCAACCCCAAACCTAGCCCCAACCCTAACCCTAACCAACTCTAACCCTAACCCCAACACTAATCCTAACCCCAACACCAACCCTAACCCTAACCCTAACCTAACCCCAACCCTAACACTAACTCTAACCCTAACCCTAACCTCACCCTAACCTCTTCTAACCCTAAACCTAACAGAAACGCTAACATTAACCCTAAACCCTAACCCTAACCCTAACCCTAACCCCAACCCCAACCCTAACCCCAACACCAACCCCAACCCTAACACTAACCGCAACCCTAACCCTAACCCTAACCATATCCCCACCCCAACCCTAAACCCAACCACAATCCCAACAATAACCCCTACCCCAATCCCAACCATAACCCCAACCTCAACCCTAAACCCAACCCCAACCATAACCCTAACCCTAACCATTACTATGAACCCTAACCCTAAACCTAACCCTAACCCCTAACCCTAACCCCTAACACTAACCCTAACGCCCACCTCTAACCCCTAACCCAAACCCTATGGCTAACCTTATCGCTAATACTAACCCAAACGCTAAACCTAACCCTAAACCTCACTCTGAACCTGACCCCTAACCCTAACCGTAACCGTAACCCCAAACCCAACTCAAACCCTAACCCTAACCCTAACCCCTAAGTCTAACCGTAACCCTAACCCCAACAAAAACCCCAACCATAACCCTAACCTTAACCTTAATCCAAAATCAAACCCCAACCCTAACCCTAACCCTAAAACCCTAACACTAACCCACCTAACCCCCACAACCCTAAACCCCTAACCCTAACACCTAACCCCAACCCCTAACACTAACTCTAACCCTAACCCTAATCCTAACCATAATCTACTCTAACCCTAAACCTAACAGAAACGATAACATTAACCCAAAACCCTAACCCTAACCCTAACCCTAACCTAACCCTAACCCTAACCCTAAAACCCTAACCCTAACCCTAACTTAAAAGAAACGCTAACCCTAACCCTAAACCCTAACCCTAACCCTAAGCCTAACCCCCAACCCTAACCCTAACCCCAACCCCAACCCCAACCCTAATACTAACCACAACCCTAACCCTAACCCTAACCCTAATCCCAACCCTAACCATATCCCCACCACAACCCTAAACCCAACCACAATCCCAACAGTAACACCTACCCCAATCCCAACCCTAACCCCAAACTCAACCCTAAACCCAACCCCAACCCCTAACCCTAAGCCTAAGCCTAACCCTAACCCCTTACTATGAACCCTAACCCTAACCCTAACCCCAACCTTAACGCTAACCCTAAACCTATCCCCAACCCTAACCCTAACCACAACCCCAACCCTAAAACCAACCACAATCCCAAACCTAACCCCCACCCCAATCCCAACCCTAACCCCATCCTCAACCCAAACCCCAAACGCAAACCTCACCCTAACCCTACCCCTAACCCTAACCCTAACCCTAACCTCAACACTAACCCTAACCCCAACCCTAACCCCAACCCTAACACTACCCCAACCCTAACCCTAACCCTAACTCTAACCCAAACCCCTAACCCCTGACCCCAACCCCAACCCCAACCCCAACACTAACCCCAACCCCAACCCAAACCCCCCTAACCCTAACCCCAACACCTAACCCTAACCCTAACACTAACTCTAACCCTAACCCTAACCCTAACCCCACCCTAACCTCTTCTAACCCTAAACCTAACAGAAACGCTAACATTAACCCTAAACCCTAACCCCTAACCCTAACCCTAAGAGAAACGCTAACCCTAACCCCTAACCCCTAACCCCTAACCCTAACCCTAACCCCAACCCTAACCCTAACCCCAACACCAACCCCAACCCTAACACTAACCGCAACCCTAACCCTAACCCTAACCATATCCCCACCCCAACCCTAAACCCAACCACAATCCCAACAATAACCCCTACCCCAATCCCAACCATAACCCCAACCTCAACCCTAAACCCAACCCCCAACCCTAACCCTAACCCTAACCATTACTATGAACCCCAACCCTAAACCTAACCCTAACCCCTAACCCTAACCCCTAACACTAACCCTAACGCCTAATTCTAACCCTAACCCAAACCCTATGGCTAACCTTAACGCTAATACTAACCCTAACTCTAAACCTAACCCTAAACCTCACTCTGAACCTGACCCTAACCCCAACCGTAACCGTAACCCCAAACCCAACTCTAACCCTAACCCTAACCCTAACCCCAACCTTAACCCTAACCCTAACCCTATCCCCAACCCTAACCCTAACCACAACCACAACCGTAAAACCAACCCCAATCCCAACCCTAACCCCATCCTCAACCCAAACACCAACCCATACCAACCCCAACCCTAACCCCTAAACCTAACCCCCAACCCTAACCCTAGCCCCAACCCCTAACCCTAACCCTAACACTAACCGTAATCCCAACCTCAACCAAAACTACTATCCCTAACCCTAACCCTAACCCTATACCACTTCTAACCCGAAACCCAAGAGTAATGCTAACCATAACCCTAACCCTAACCCCCAACCCAACCTCAACCCTAACTCTAACCGCACCCTAACAAAACCCTATCCCTAACCCTATTCTAACCCTAACCCTAAACCGAAAACTCTTCAAACCCTAAACCTAACCGTACTCTAACCCTAACCCTAAACCTAACCATAAACCCAACCCTATCCCCAACCCCAACCCCAAACCTAAACATTTACCTACCCTAACCCTAACCCTAACCCTATCCCAAACCCTAAACCCCAAACGCTAACCCTAACCCTAACCCTGACCCTAACCACAACCCAACCCTAACCCCAAACCATACACTAACCCCATACCTATACCCTAACCCCAACCATAACGCTAACCCTAACACTAACTCTAATCCTAACCCTAACCCTAAACTAATCTAACCCTAACCCTAACTCCAACACTAACACTAACCCTAACTCTAACCCTAAACCTAAACCTAACCCTAACCCTAATCATAACCCCAAAACTAACCCTAACCCTAACCCTAACACCTACCCTTACCCATAACCCTACCCCTAACCGTAACCCAACTCTAACACTAACACTCAAGTTAATTGTAACACTAAACATTACCCTACATCTAACCCCAACCGTAACCCTAGCCCAAACACCAGCCCATACTGCTACCACTAACCCTACCCCTAACACTAACCCCCAACCCTAACCCTGAACCAAACCCTAACCCTAAACCCCAAACCTAACCCTAACCCCAACCCCAACCCTACCCCCTAACTGTACCCTAATCCTAACCTTAACCCTAACCCTATTCTAACCCTAACCCTAAACCAAAATATATTCTGACCCTTACCCCAACCGTACCCCAACAATAAACCTAACTCTAACCCTAATCCTATCCCTAACCCCAACCCCAACCCTTCTCCCAACCGTACCCCAACCCCAACTTAACCCTAGCCTTAGCACTAGCACTAGCCCTAGGCCCAAACCTATCACTCAGCCTAACCCTAACCCTATTTTTAGCCCTAACCCCAAAGCCTTAACCTTAACCCTAACCCTAACCTTGACCCCAACCCTAACCCTAACCCTAACCCCAACCCTAACCCTAACCGCACACTAACCCTAAACCTAAACCCTAAACCTAACCCTAACGCTAACCCTAACACTAACCCTAACCCTAACCCTAACCCCAACCCTAACACTAACCCCTAACCCCTAACACTAACCCTAACCGTACACTAACCCTAAACCTAAACCCTAAACCTAACCCTAACGCTAACCCTAACACTAACCCTAATCCTAACCCTAACCCTAACCCCAACCCTAACACTAACCCTAACCCTAACACTAACCCTAACCCTAATCATAACCCTAAAACAACCCTAACCCTAACCCCTAACCTAACCCTAACACTAACCCCAAATTCTAACCCTAACACTAACCTTAACCCAATCCTGACCCTAACCCTAACTCCAACCCATACCCCTTCCCCTAACCCTTCCCCAACCCCTAACCCCAACCCCAACACTAACCCCCAACCCTGCAACTAACCCTAATCCCAAAACGAAACCCCAACCCTATCCCTAACCTAACCCCAACCCTTATAAAGCAAACCTAACCCCAACTTTATTCTAACGCTAATCCTAAACCCAAACCTCTTCTACACTCAAACTAATAGTAACGCTAACCCCAACCCCTGACCCCAAACCCAACACTAACCCTAATCCTAAACTCTAACCCCAAACCTAACCCCAAATCCCAACCCCTACACTAATCCTAGGCTGACCCCCAGCCCCAGCCCCAGCCCTAGTCCTAGGACTGGCTCTAGTCTTATTCCTAACCCAATTGATAACCCCAACCCAACCCTAACCCTAATCCCAAACCTAACCACAACCCCTAATGCTACCCCTAATCCTAACACAAACCCTAACCCCCAACCCTATCCCTAAACCCTAATCCCTAACCCCAACCGCACACACTAACCTTAACACTAACCATAATCCAACCCTAACCCTAACCCTAACCCTAATCATAAACCCGACACCCTAAACCTAACACTAACACTAACCCTAACCCTAACCACAACCTCTGACCCTACCCCTAACCGTAACCCCAACCCTAACCAAAACACCTGACCCTACCCCTACCCCTACCCCTAACCCCAAACATAAATTCCCAAACCCTAACCCTAACCCAATCCTAACACTAACCTTACCCCTACCCCTACCCTAACCCTAACCCAAACCCCAAACTGAAACCTCTTCTAACCTTACCCTAAGAGTAACGCTAACCCTAACCCCAAACCTAAGACCAACCCCAACCCTAACCCCAACCGCACCCTAACCCTAACACTAACCCTAACACTATTGTTACAGTAACCCAAAACCTTATCCTCTTCTAACCCTAACCCTAACAGTAATGCTAACCCAAATCCTATCACTAACCCCACCCCAACACTAAACTTAAACCTATCCTAACCCTAAACCAAACACTAACCCTAACCATAACCCAACCCTAACCCTAATCCTAAGTATAACCCCTAACCCTAACCCCTAAACCTTACCCTAAACCGAAACCTCTTCTACCCCTAACCATAAGAGTAATGCTAACCCTAACCCTCACCCTAACCCAACCCCAAACACATACCCTTACCGCTACCCCCTAACCCTATCCCTAACCGTAAACACACCTAACCCTAATGCTAACCCTACCGCAACCTTAATATTAACCCCAACTCTAACACTAACACTAACCCTAACCTTAACCCTAAACCCCAACCGTAACCCTAACCCAACGCTAATCCTAAACCCAACCCAAACCCCAACACATACCGCTACCCCCACCCCTAACCCTAAACCCTAAACTTAAAACTGACCAAAACAGTAACTCTAAACACTAATCCTAACCCTAACCCTAAACCTGAACCATAACCCTAACCCCTAACCCTAACCCAACCCTAACCCTAACCCTATCCCTCACACTAACTCTATCACTAAACCCTACAACCTAACACTAACCCTAACCTTAAACACTAACACTAACGTTAATCCTTATACAACAATAAAACTAACCGTAACACTAACTCCAACCCATTCCCCTACCCATACCCCTACCCCGAACCCTAACCATAACTGTAACCCCTAACCCAACACTAATCCTACCCCTAACACTAACCCCAACTCCAAACCCAAACCCAACCTAAACCTAAACCTAAACCTAACCCCCAACTCTAACCCCAACCCCAACTGTAGCCCCAAAACTAACCCTAACCCTAGCCCCAACTCTAACCCTAAAGATAACCGTAAACCTAACGCTATCCCTAAGCCTAACCCCTAACCCTAACTCGTCTAAACCTACCCATACCCCCTAACCCTATCCCTACCCCTAACCCTAAACCAACTCTAACCCTAACACTAAAACTAACCACAACCCCTAAACCTACCCCTAATACTAACACTAACCCTAACCCTAACCCTATCCCTAACCCTAACCCTAAACACTAACCCTAACTCTAAACACTAACCCTAACCCTAACCATAACCCAACCTTAACCCTAAGCCTAAGCCTAACACCTAACCCCAACCCCAAACCTTACCTTAAACTGAAACGTCTTCTAACCCTAACCCTAAGAGTAATGCTAACCCTAACACTAACCCCAACCACAAGCCCAACGCCAGCCCTAACCCTAACCGCACCCTAACCCTAATCCTATCCCTAACCCCAACCCCAACCCTAAACCTATACCTACCCTTACCATAAACCTAACCCTAACCCTTAGCCCCAACCCAACCCTATCCCTAACCCTAACGCTAACCGTAACAATAACCATTACCCTTAATCTAACCCCTAACCCTAACCCTAACCCAAACCCCAACCGATACTCCTACCACTAACACTACCCCCTAACCCTAACCCCTAACCCTAACCCTGAACCAAACCCCAACCCTAAACCCCAAACCTAACCCTAACCCCAACCCCAACCCTACCCCTAACCGCACCCCAACCCTAACCCTAACTTTAACCCTAACACTATTCTAACCCTAACCATAAACCAAAACCTCTTCTGACCCTAACCCTAAGCGCACCCTAACCATAACCCTAACCTTAACCGTAATCCTTTCCTTCACCCAAACCCCAACCCTACCACTAACCGCACCCTAACCCTAACCCTAACCCTAACCCTAACCCTAGCCTTAGCACTAGCACTAGCCCTAGGCCTAACCCTATCCCTCGGCCTAACCCTAACCCTATTCTTAACCCTAATACTAAACCCCAAACCCTAACACTAACCCTAACCCTAAACCAACCCTAACCCTAACCTTAACCCAAGCCCCAACACATACCGCTACCCCTACCCCTAACCCCAACCACTAACCCTAAATCTGACCCATACCCCAACCCGAAACCCTAACCCTAACCCCAACCGTAAACCTTAAACCGTAACCCCAACCGTAAACCCAACCCAACTCTGAACCTAACCCTAACCCTAACCCTATCCCTTAGCCTAACTCTATCACTAAATCCTAAACCCCAACATTAACCCCTAACCCTAAACACTAACACTATCCCTAATCCTTACACAACAATAAAACTAACCGTAACCCTAACTCCAAACATTCCCCTACCCCTAACCTAACCATAACCGTAACGCCTAACCTAACACTAACCCTAAACCTAAGACTAACCCCTAACACTAACCCTAAACCCTACCTAAACCTAAACCTAACCCTAACCCCTAGCTCTAAACTTAACCCTAACACCAACCCTAACCCTAACCCAACCCCAACCCTAATCCTAAAACCAACCCTAACCCCTAACCCTAACCCCAACCCCAACCCTAACCATAACCCCAACACCAATCCTAACCCCAACCTCAATTCCAACCCTAACTCCAACCCTAACCCTAACCCCTACCCCAACTCTAACCATAACCCTAACCCCTAACCTTAACCCCAACCCTACCCGTAACCCTAACCCTAACACTAACCCTAACGCCTAACCCTAACCCTAACCCCACTTCTAATGCTAACCCTAACGCTAACCCTAACCCTAAACCCTGACCCTGACCCTGACCCTGACCCTGACCATAACAATAACCCTAACCCTAACCCTAACACCAACCCTAACCCTAAACCTAACCCCAAACCTAACCCTAACCCCAACACCAACCCTAACCCTAACCCCCAACCGTAACCCTAAACCTAACCTTACCCCAACCCTAACCCTAACTCCAACCCCAACCCTAACCCCAACCCCAATCCCAACCCTAACCCCAACCCCAATCCCAACACTAACCCCAACCCCAACCCTAACCCCCAACCCTAACCCCCAACCCAAAACTAGCGCTAACCCCTAACCCTAACCCTAACCCCTAACACTAACCCCTAACCCCTAACCCTAACCCTAACCCTAACACTAACGCTAACCCTAACAATAACGCTTACCCTAATGCTAACCCTAAACCCTAACCCTAACCCTAACCCTAATCCTAAACCCCAACCCCAACCCTAACCCTAACCCTAATCCTAAACCCCAACCCTTACCCCAACCCAAACCCCAAACTCTATTCCTCACCCTAACCCTAACCCCCAACCCTAACCCTAACCCTAACCCCAACCGTAACCCCAACCCTAATCCTTACTCCTAACCCCAAGAGTAACCCCAATCCCAACCCCAAACACCAACTCCAAACCCCAACCCCAAAGCTAACCCTGCCCCTATCCCTAACCCCAACCCCAAAGCCAACCCCTCACCCGAACCCCTACCCCAGCCGTAGCCCCAGCCCCAACACTCAGCCCCAGCCCCAACCCCAGCCATAGCCCCAACCCTAAGTCTAACCCCAACCCCAACCCTTGCCCCAGCCATAGCCCCAGCCCCAGCACCATCCCTAGCCCCAACCCCAGCCGCAGCCCCAACCCCAAGCCCAAACCTCACCCTAACCCCAACCCCAACCCCAAGCCTAGCAGCACCACCCTAACCCCAAAATTAACCCCAACCCTAACCCCAACCCCAGCCCCAGCCCTACCCCTTGCCCCAACACTATCCCTAGCCCCAAACCCAAAACTAACCATAACCATAAACACTAAACCCCAACCTCAATGCTAATCCTAACACTAACCCAACCCTAACACTAACCATAACCCTAACCCCAACCCACACCCCTTCCCCTACCCCTACCCCTACCCGTAACCTCAACGCCTAACCCCAACCAAACCCCTAATGCTAAACCCAACCCCTAAACCTAAACCTCTTCTTACCCCAACCCAACAGTAACGCTAACCCCAACCCCAACCCCAACCCCAACCCCTAACCCCTAACCCTACCCTAACCCTAAACCCAACCCCCAACCCCAATCCCAACTCCAGCCCCAGCCCCAGCCCATCTCTAATCCCAACCCCAACCCCAACCCTACCCGAGCCCCAGCCGTAGCCCCAGCCCCCAACCCGAGTACTTGCCCCAGCCCCAACCCTATCCCTAGCCCTAATCCTAACCCTAACCCTAATCCTAAACCCCAAACCCCAACCCCAACCCCAACCCAACCCTAAAGATAACCCCTAACACAAACACAAACCACTACCCCTACCGCTGCCTCTAACCCCTAACACTAACCCTAACCCTAATGCTAACATTAGACCTAGCACTAGCCATAGCCCCAACCCTATCCCTAGCTCTAACCCTAACCCCAACCATAAACCCTAAACCCAAACCCAACCCTAACCCAAACCTAACCCTAACCCCAAACCCAACCTCAAGCCATTCACCTTCCCCTACTCCTACCCCCTACCGGTAACCCCAACCCCTGATCCTAACCCCTGACCCTAGTCGTAACATTATCCCTAGCCCCAAACCCAACCCCAAACCTAATCCCAAAAACTAAAACCCAACACCAAACCTAGCCCTACCCCCAAACCCACACTAACCCCAAATCCCAAACCTAAACCCAACAGTAACCCCAAACACCAACCCCAACCTTAGCCCCAGCCGTAGCCCCCAGCCCCAGCACTAGCCCCTGCCCCAAAACCAACCCCTAGCCCCAACACTAACCCCAAACCATAAACCCCAACCCTAACCCCTAACCCTGAAACTAGCCCCAACCCTAAACCTAACACTAACCCTAACACTAACCCGAATCCCAAACCTAACCCTAACCGTAACCCAACCCTAACCCTAACCCTAACACTAACCTCAACCCCTAATCCCACCCTTACCCCTAACCCTAACCCCTAACCCTAGTCCCAGCCCCATATCTAGACATAGCCCCAGCTATAAACCCTAGCCCCAGCACCAGCCCCAAACCCAACCCCTAACCCTAACCCAACCCTAAACCAAACCCCAACCCTAGCAACAACACTAACTCTACCCCTACCCCTACCCTTACCCCTAACCCCAAACACTAACCCTAATCCTAACACAACCCTAACCCCAACACTAACCTCAACCCCTAACCCTACCCCTATCCCTAACCCTAACCCCAAACCCAGACCTAGCGCTAGCTCCTAAACCCAGACCTAGTGCTAGCCGTAAACCTAGCCCTACACTTATCCCTAACCCTAACCCCAACCCAGCCCTAACCATAACCCTACCTCTATCCATAACCCTAATCCTAACACTGAACCCTAACCCTAACCCCAACCACAACCCCTAACATACCCCTTCCCTCAACCCTAACCCTAAACCTTAACAATGAACATAACCCCAACCGTAAACCCCAACTCCAACCCTAAACTCACCATAACCCCAAATCCTAAACCCTAAATCTAACTCTATTCTAACCGTAGCCCCAAATTTAAACCTCTTCTACCCTAACCCTAACAGTAACACTAGCCACAACCCCAACCCTACCCCTACCCCTAAGCCTAAACATAACCGTAGCCCCAGTCCCAGCCCCAAACCCAAACTTAACCCTAACCCAACCCTAACCCTAACCTTAACTCTATCCCTCACCCTATCTCTAAACCATAACCCTAACCCTAACCCAACCCTAAGCCTAACTCTAATGCTAACCCCAAGGCCAACCCGAACCCTAACCCTACCTTAACCCTAAACTTAACACTAACCCTAACACTAACCCTAATCCTAACAATAACTCTAACCAATAAAACTAACCCCAACACTAATGCCTAACCCTAACCTGAACCCCTAACCCCAACCCTAAACCCTAAACCCTAACCATAACCCGAAACCTAATCCAAACCCCAACTCCTAACCCTAACCCTAACCCACACCCTAACCCTAAACTTCATTTAAACCTAACCCTAACAGTAAATCTAACCCTAACAGTAAAACCCTAACCCTAACCCTAACCCCAAACCGAACCCCCAACCCCAACACTAACCCTAAACATACCCTAACCCTAACCTTAACCCTAACCCTATCCCTAACCCTAAACCCTAACCCTAACCCTAACCCCAACCCCTAACCCCTAACCCTAACCCTAACCCTAACCCCAACCCCCCTAACCCCAACCCCAACCCTTACCCTTAACCCAAACCCCTAACCCCAACCCTAACCCTAAGAGTAATGCTAACACTAACCCTAACCCCTACCCCTACCCCTACCCTAATCCTAACCCTAACCCTAACCCCAACCTAATGCTGACCCTAACCCCAACCCCTAACTCTAACCCTAACCCCAACCAACCCTGACAATAACCCTAAACCCTAACCCCAACCCCAACACTAACCCCTAACCCTAACCCCAAAACACTAACCCCAACCATAACCATAACCCAAACCTAACCCCAAACCCAACCCTAACCTCAACCGTAACCCCAACCCCAACCCAAACCCCAACCATACCCCAACCCCTAACCTAATCTCTAACCCTATTTTAACCCTAGCCCTAAACCTCAACTTACCCTAACCTAAAACCTAACCCTACCCGCAACACATACACCTACCCTACCCCCTACCCCCTAACCCTAACCAAACCCCTAACCCTAACCCTATCGCTAACCCTAACACTAACCCAAACACTAACACTAACCCGAAACCTAATCCTAACCCTACCCCTAAACCCAACCCTAACACTAACCCTAACCCTAACACTAACCCCAACCCTAACCCTAAACCTTATCCTAACCCCTAACCCCAACCCCAAACCTAACACTAACCTTAACAGTATCACTAACACTATCCCTAACCATAAACCTAACCCCTGAACCCCAACCCTTACACTAACCCCAGCCCCAAACACCAACACTAACACTAACCCTAACGCTAACCTTAACTCTAAAACCTAACCCAAACACTAAACCCCAAACCCTACCCCTACCCCTAACACTAACCCTAAATGCAATCCCAACCTTAAACTAACCCTAACCCTAACCCAACCCAAACCCCAACACATACCCCTACTTTACGCCTACTCCTACCCCTAACCTTAACCAAACCCTAACCCTAACCCTATCGCTAACCCTAACCCCAACCCTAACACTAACCCTAACACTATCACTAACCCTATCCCTAAACCTAACCCTAAACCTAACCTAACCCTAACCCTAATACCCTAAACCAAACCTCAACCTATTCTAATGCTAATACTCAACCTAAACCTCTTCTAAGACTAAACCTAACAGTAACGCTAACCCTAACCCTAACCCCAGCACCAAACCTAAACCATAACCCTACCCCCGAACCAAAAACCCTACCCCTAACCCTAACTTTAAACCCTTACCCAAACCCTACCCCAAAACACTAACCCTAAACCCTAAACCAAATACCTAACCCTAACCTCAACACTAAACCTAACCCCAAACCTAACCCCAAATCCCAAACTTAATCGTAACCCCAACCCCCAAATCTTAAAACCAAATCCCATCCCTAACCCCAACCCTAACCCCAATCACTAAGCATTAACCATAACCCCAAGCCTAAACCTCACACTACCACCCAAACCCTAGTCCTAAACCCCAACCGTAAACCTTACCCTAAACCCCAACATTAACCCTAACCCCAAACACCAACCGTAAACCTAACTGTAAAACTAACACTAACCACTAAACCCTAAGCCTAACCTTCACCCTAATTCCTAACAGAAATCCTAACCCAACATCTAAACCCTAACCCTGACACTAACACTAAACCCCAACCCTAAACCTAAGCCGAACTCTATCAACAAATCACCAACCTTAAGCCCAAATCCCAACCCTAACCCCTAACCCCAACACTAACCCCAAACCCCTAACCATAACCCCAACCATAACCCTAACCCTACCACCCAAACCCCAACCCTAACCCTAACAGTAACCCTAACCCCAAACCCTAACCCCAACCCTAACCCTAACTCTAAAACTAACCCTAACCCCAAACCCCAACCCTAACACGAATCATAACTCTAAAACCTAACCCCAACCCTAAACCCAAACCCTAACCCCTAACCCTAGCATAGCCCTAGCCATAGCCCCAGCACTAGCCCCAGGCCCAACTCTATCCTTAGGGCCTAACACTCCCCTACCCTTAACCCCAACCCCAAACCCCAAACCCTAACCCCAAAACTAACCCCTGACCCCAACCCAACCATAATTCAAATCCTAACCCTAACCCCAACCTATAACACCACACTTACCCCTACCCCTATCCCTAACCAAACCCTAACCCTAACCCCAAACCTAACGCTAACCCTAACACTAACCCTGACCCTAACCCCAACCATAAACCTTATCCTAACCCTAACCCCAACCCTAACACTAACCCTAACAGTAACACTAACCCTATCCCTAACCCTAACCCTAACCCAAACCTTACCGTAACACTAACCCTAGCGCCTAACCCCTAACCCTAACCCAAACCCCAACCCTAACCCCAACCCTAGTTAACCCTAAACCTAACCATAACCCTAACCCTGAACCCTAACCCTTACTCCAACCCCTTGCCCTAGCCCCAGCCCCAACCCTCTCCCTTAACCCCAACCCTAACCCCAACAAAACCCTGAACCCTAAACCTAACCCCAACCATAACCTTAACCCTAACCCCAACTCGTCCAACCCTAACCCTAAACCTACCCCTACCCCTAAACCTATACCTATCCCTAACCCTAACACAACCCTAACCATAACCCTAATCCTAACCCTAACCCTAACTCGTCTAACACTAACCCTAAACCTATCCCTAACCCTACCCTTAATCCTAACACTAACCCTAACCCTAACCCTATCCCTAAACCCTAATCCCTAACCCTAACCCCAACCCCATCCCTAACCATAACTGCACCCTAACTGTAACCCAACCCTAACCCCAACCATAACTCTAACCCCAACCCTAACCCTAACGCTAACCCCTACCGCAACCGTAACACTGACCGAACTCTAACACTAACACTAACCCTAACACTAACCCTAACCCCAAGCCTAAACCCCAACCCCTAACCCTAAACTCTAACTCTAACCCTATCACTAACACTAACACTAACCCCAACCCAAAGCCTAAACCCTATCCGTAACCCTAACCCTAAACACTAACCCTAACCCTATCCTAAACCCTGAAACCTAACCCCAACCCCAACCCAAACCCCAACACATACCGCCTACCCCTACCCCCTAACCCCCTAACCCCTAAACCCCAACCCTAACTGTAAACCTTAAACCCCAACCCCAACCCCAACCCAACCCTAACCCTAACCCTAACCCTATCCCTTATCCTAACTCTATCACTAAACTCCAAACCCCAACACTAACCCTAACCCCAAACACTAACACTAACCCTAATCCTTACACAACAATAAAACTAACCGTAACCCTAACCCCAACCCATTCCCCTACCCCTACCCCTACCCCGAACCCCTAACCATAACCGTAACCCCTAACCCAACCTTAACCCTGCCCCTACCCCTAAGCCCCACCCCTAAACCATAACCCTAACCCCAACACTAAACCCCAACCCTGAAGCTAACTCTAATCCAAACCCAACACCTACCTCTATCCCTAACCCTAACACTAACCCTACCCCAAACCCTAATCCCTAACCTCAACCCCTAACCCTAACCCCCAACCCCATCCCTAACCCCAACCGTCACCCCAACTGTAACCCAACGCTAATCCTAACCCTAACTCTAACCCTAACCCTAACCCTAATGCTAACCCTTACCCAAACCCTAACACTGACCAAACTCCCAACACCAACACTAACCCTAAACCCAACCCCAAGCCCAAACCCCAACCCCTTACCCCAAAATCTAACCCTAACCCTAACACTAATACTAACACCAACGCTAACCCCAAGCCTAAACCCCAACCGTAACCCCAACCCCAAACACTAACCCTAACCCTATCCTAAACCCTGAAACCTAACCCCAACCCTAACCCAACCGTAACCCCAATCCCTAACCCAAACTCCAACACATACCGCTACCCCTACCCCCTTACCCTAAACCCTAAACGTAAACCTGACCCAAACCCTAACCCTAAACCTTAAACCATAACTCTAACCCTAACCCTAACCCAACTCCAACCCTAACACTAACCCTAACCCTATCCCTTAACCTAACTCCTATCACTAAACCCTAAACCCCAACACTAAACCTATACCCAAACATTAACACTAACCCTAATCCTTACACAACAATAAAACTAACCGTAACCCTAACCCCAACTCATTCCCCTACCCCTACTCCTACCCCGAACTCTAACCATAACCGTAACCCCTAACCTAACCCCTAACCCTACCCCCTACCCCTAAACCCCAACCCCAACCCCAACACCAAATCCCAACCCCAAAGCTAACCCTAACCCTAACCCCCAACACTTACCCCTATCCCTAACCTAACCCTAACCATAATCCTAATCAATAACCCTAACCCCAACCATAACCATAAAAGCTAACCCCAACCCAAACACTAACCCAACCCAAACCCTAAGCTAACCCTAAACCCTAACTTTAACCCTAACTCCTAATCCTAAACCAACCCTGACCATAACCCTAAACCCTAACACTAACCCCAAACCCTAACCCTACCCCTAAACCTAATCCCAACCCTATCCCTAACCACTAACCCTAACCCCAACCCCAACCCTAAACCCTAACACTAACCCTAACACTAACCCTAACCATAAACCCTAAAAACTATACCGTAATCCCCAACCCTAACCCAACCCTCACCCTAATGCTAACCCTAACCGTAACCCCAACTCCTACCCCCTATCCCTACCCTTAACACAACCCTAACTCTAGCCCCAACACTAAACCCTAACCCTAAACCTAACCCTAACACCTAACCCTAACGCTAACCGTAAACCTAACCCTAACACTAACCCCACCCCTACCCCTAAGCCCTACCCCCAAACCATAACCCTAACCCTAACACTAAACCCTAGCCCTAACACTAACCCCTAACCCTAACCCCTAACATCTACCCCTATCCCTAACCCTACCCCTACCCCTAACCCTAACCCTCACACTAACCCCAACACTAACCCTAACCCCAACCATAACAGTAACCCTAAACTAATCTGAACCCCAACCCTAAACCCAACCCTAATATATACCCCAACACTAACACTAACCCATACCCCAACCCTAACCCCAAACCCCAACCCCAACCATAACCATAACACTAACCCGGAAACCCAACCCCAACTCTAAAACCTAACCCCAAACCATAAACCTAACTTTAACCCTAGCCTCAGCCCCAGCACTAGCCATAGGCCTAACCCTATCCTTAGGCCTCAAACCTACCTTGACCCTTAACTCTAACCCCAAACCCTAAACCCCAAACCCCAGAACTAACCCTAACCCCAACCCAACCCTAACCCAAACCCTAACCCTAACACCAAACCATACACCTACCCTTACCCCTACCCCTAAACCCAACCAAACCCTAACCCTAACCTTCACGCTAACCCTAACACTAACCCTGACCCTAAACCCAAACCTAAACCTAACCCTAACCCCAACACTAACACTAACCCTAACACTAACATTAATCCTATCCCTAACCCTAACCCTAAACCCCTAACCATACCCCCCTAACTTAACAATAACCCTAACCCTAAACCCTAGGCCTAACACTAACCCTATCCCAATCCTAAACCTAACCCTAACTCCAACCCATACCCTACACCTACCCCTAACACCTAACCCTAACCCTAACACAATCCCTAAACCCTAGTCCCTAACCATAACCCCTGACCCTAAACACTATCCCTAACCCTAACCCTAACCCTAACTCTTCTAACCCCAACCTAACCCGAACCCCAACCCTAATCCCTAACCCTAACCCTAACCATAAACACTAACCCTAACCCTAACCCCTAACACAACCCCTAACCCTAACCCCTAACTCGTCTAACCCTAACGCTAAATCTATCCCTTACCCTAACCCTACCCCTAATCTTAACACTAACCCTAACCCTAACCCTATCACTAAACCCTAATCCCTAACGCTGACCCTAACCCCAAACACTAACCCTAACCCCAACCATAACCCCAACCTAACCCTAAACCCAACCCCAACCCCAACCGCTAACATTAACCCTAAACCCAAAACCCCAAACCTAATCCCAACCCTAACCTCAACCCCAAATCCCAATTGTTACCCCAATCTAACCACAGCGATAGCCCCAGACAATACCTAGCCCTAGCCCTTACCCCAACCTTAAACCTAACCCCAACCCTAATGCTAACCCTAAACACTAACCCTAACCCCAACCCTAAACCCTGACTCTAACCCAAACCCAGCCCTAACCCCAACACTAACCCTAACCTAACCCCTAACCCTAACCCTAATACTAACCCTATACCCCAACCCTAACCCTAACCTTAACCTTAAACCCAACCCCTAATCCTAATCCTAACCATAACCCCAACCCAACCCTAACCCTACCCCCTAACCCTAAACCCAACACTAACCAAAACTCCTAATCCTACCCCCAACACTAACCCCTAACTCTAACTGTAACCACAACCCTATCCCTAACACTAACCCTAACACTAACTCTAACTCGTCTAAACCCAAACATAACCCAAATCTACCCCTACCCCTACCCTTAACCCTAAACCCAACCCAACCATACCCCTACCCCTAACCCCAACCTTAACCCTAACCCAACCCTAACATTAACCCTAAAACTCACTCAACCCTAACACTAACCCCTAGCCCTAGCCCCAGACCTACACACCAGCCCCAGCCCCAGATGTCACCCTAGCACTATCCCTAACCCTAACCCCAAACCCTAAACCCTAACCTTAACCCCAACCGTAAACCAACGCTAACCACAACCCCTATCCCTACCCTTAAACTTAACACTAACCCTAAATGTAGGCCCAGCCCCAGCCCCAGCATTAACCCCAACCCTAACCCTAACCCAGCCCCAACCCTAACCGTAACCCCAACCTCAATCCCTAACCCTACCCTTAACCCTAATACTAACCCTTTCCCAAAACCCTGAACCCTAAACCTCAATCTGACCCTAAACAACCCTAACCCCAACCCCTAACCCTAACCCTAACACTAACCATAACCCTAACCCCTAAACCTAACTCAAAACCTAACACTAAACCCCAACCCCAACCCTAACCCCAAACCCCAACCGTAACTCTAACTGTAACCATAACCCCAACCCCAACCCCAACCCCTAACCCCAAACCTTAACCCTAACCCCAACACTAACTCGTCTAAACCCAAACAAAACCTAACCCTACCCCTACCCCTACCCTTAACCCCAAACCTAACCCAACCCTACCCCTACCCCTAACCCTAACATAAACCTAACCCAACCGCACCCCTACCCCAACGTTAAACCTAAAACTCACCCAACCCCAACTCTAAATCTAGCACTAGCCCCAGCCCCAACCCCAGCCCCAGCCCCAGATCTAACCCCAGCCCCAGCCCCAAACCCAACCATAACCCTAACCCCAAACTCTATACCCCAACCCCAACCCAACCCCAACCACAACCTCTATCCCTACCCTTTAACTTAACACTAACTCCCAACCATAGGCCTAGCCCCAGCCCCAGCATTAACCCTAACCCTAACCCTAACCCTAACCCAACCCTAACACTAACCCTAACTCTTTCTGAAAGCCTATCTCTAAACCAGAACTCTAACCCCAAACATGAACACTAACCCTAACCCTAATCTTAACCGAAACCTGACCCCAACCTAACCCAACCCCCAACACTAACCCCAAAGTCAAAACCCCAACCCTACTCCTAACCCTAACCTTAAACCCAAATCCCAACCGTAACCCCAAACCTCAGCCGTAGCCATAGCCCCAGACAATACCTAGTCCTAGTCCCACCCTAACCTTAACCCTAATCCTAACTCTAACCCCTAACCCCAACCCAAACCCAACCCTAACACAAACACTAACCCTAAACTTAACCCTAACCCTAATCCTAACCCTATACCCCAACCCAACCCCTAACCCTAACCCCAGCCCCAGCCCAGCCCTAAGCCCAGCCTTAGCCCCAGACCTAACCCCAGCACTAACCCCAACCATCATCCTACCCCCAAACTCTAAACCCTATCCCTAACCCTAACCTTAACCCAAACCTGACCCCAACCCTAATCCCAACCCCCAACACTAACCCCAAACCCCAACCCTAATCCTAACCCTAACCTTAACCATAAACCCCAACCATAACCCCAACCCCTAGCCCCAGCCCCAGCCCCAACCCTATCCCTAGCCCTAACACTAACCATAATACTAAAAGTAACCCTAAACCCTAAACCCTAACCCTAACACAACCCTAACCCTATCCCTAACCCCAACCAATGCCCCTACACTACCTCTACCCCTATCCCTAGCCCGAACACCTAACCATAAACCTAACACCTAACCCTAATTCAAACGCTAACCCTAACCTTAAACCCTAACACTAACCCTAACCCCAACCCGAAACCTGACCCATAAACCTAACCCCAACCGTAACCCCAACCCTAATCTTAACCCTAACTCGTCCAACCCTAACCCTAAACCTACTACTACCCATCTACCTACACTTACCCCTAACCCTAGCACAACCCTACGCTAACACTAATCCTAACCTTAACCACCACCCCTATCCATACCCCTACTCCTAACACTAACCCTAACGTTAAACCTAACCCTATCCCTAAAGCCTAAAACCTAACCCTAACCCTAACACTAACACTAAACACTAACCCTAACCCTAACATTAACCCAAACGTAACCCTAACCCTAAACCTACTACAACCCATCTACCTACCCTTACCCATAACCCTAACACAACCCTACGCTTAACACTAATCCTGACCTAACCACCACCCCTATCCATACCCCTACTCCTAACCCTAACCCTATCGCTAAACCTAACCCTATCCCTAAACCCTAAAACCCAACCCTAACCCCTAACCCCAACACTAAACCCCAACCCTTACCCCTAACATTAACCCAAACCTAACCCTATCCCTAAACATAACACTAAACACAACCCCTAACCTCACCCCTAACCTAACCCTAACCCCAAACCTAAACCCAAATCCTAACACTAACCCTAACCCCAAACCCTAAAACACTAACCCTAAACCTAATCCAACCTTAACCCCACCGTAACTCTATCCCTAACCCTAACCATAACCCCTAGCCCTAGCCGAGGCCCCAGGCCCAGCCCCAATCATATCCCTAGCCCCAGCCCTAACCCCAAACATAACGCTAACCCAACCCTAAACCTAACCCTAACTTTAACCCTAATCCTAAACCCAAACCCTGAACTTTAACACTAACTCTAAACTTAAGCTATATCCCCAACCCTAACGCAACTGAAACCCTATCCCGAAACCCGAAACCCCAACCCGAACCCTATCCCTAAACATTAAACCCAACCCCAAAACGACACCAACACTAACCCTAACCCTAACCCTTACGACAACCCCTAAACCTACCCCCTAACCTTAACCCTAATCCCTAATCTGAACACTAACCCTAACACTAACCACTAAACCTAACCCCTGACCCTAACCCCAAACCCTAAACCCCAACCATAACCCCTAACCCTAAACCCCAACCCCAACCCTAACCCTACCACCAATAGTAACCCTAATCCCTAACCCCAACCCCAACCCTTATCCTACCAAAACCCCTAACCCCAACCCCAAACCCCAAATCCTAACCCCAACCCCAACCCTAACCCCAACCTAAGCCTAACACAAACGCTAACCCCAACCAAAACACTTAACCCCAACCCCAACCCAAACCCTAAACCCTCTAACCCCTAAACTTAGAGTAATGCTAACCCCACCCCAATCCCAACCCCAACCCAAACCCCAAACCCCAATCCCAACCCCAACCCCAACCTAACCCCAACCCCAAACCCAACCCCAAACGTAAACCCACCAAACACTAACCCCAACCCCAGCCCCAGCCCAGCCCCAACCCTAGCCCTAGTCCCAGCCCTAACCCCTAGCCCCTAGCCCCAGACCCAACCCCAGCCCCAGCCCCAAACCCAACCATAACCATAACCCCAAACTCTATACCCCAACCCCAACCCAACCCTAACCACAACCTCTATCCCTACCCTTTAACTTAACACTAACCCCAACCATAGGCCTAGCCCCAGCCCCAGCATTAACCCCAACCCCAACCCTAACCCCAACCCAACCCCTAACACTAACCCTAACTCTTCTGAAAGCCTATCTCTAAACCAGAACTCTAACCCCAAACATGAACACTAACCCCAACCCTAATCTTAACCGAAACCTGACCCCAACCCAACCCAACCCCCAACACTAACCCCAAAGTCAAAACCCCAACCCTACTCCTAACCCCAACCTTAAACCCAAATCCCAACCGTAACCCTAAACCTAGCCGTAGCCATAGCCCCAGACAATACCTAGTCCTAGTCCTACCCTAACCTTAACCCTAATCCTAACTCCTAACCCCCTAACCCCAACCCAAACCCAACCCTAACACAAACAATAACCCTAAACTTAACCCTAACCCTAATCCTAACCCCATACCCTAACCCAACCCTAACCCTAACCCTAATCCTAATCCCAATGCTAAAGCTAATCCCAACCACAACCCTAACCCAAAATCCAACCCTAACCCTAACCCTAACCCCCAACCGAACCCCAACCCTAACCCCAACCCCCAACCCTTACCCCAACCCCAATCCCGACCCTAACCACAAAGCCAACCCTAACCCCTATCCCAAACCTAACCCTAACCCTTACCCCTAATCCTAACCCCTAACCCCAATCCTAACCCATAAACCCAACCCCAACGCTAACCCTAACCCCCTAACCCCAACCCGAAAACTAAACCCAGCCCTAACGCTAATCCTAACGCTAAACCCTGATCCTGACCATGACCCTGACCGTGACCCCAACCCCAAACCTAACACTAACACTAACCCTAACCCCAAAGTTAACCCCAACCCCAACCCCCTAAAACCAACCCCAACCCCAAACCCCAACCCCTAACCCCAACCCCAACCTTAAATCTAAGAGTAACGCTAATCCTAACCCCCAACCCCAACCTAAACCTCTTCTAACCCCAAAACCTAAGAGTAACGCTAACCCCAACCCCAACCCCAAACTTAATCCAAACCCTAAACCCTAATCCTAACCCCAAACCTAACCCCCAAACCTAACCCCCAACCAAGATCCCTAACCCTAACCCCAACCCTAATCCCAACACTAACCCCAACCCTAAACCCTAATCCTAACCCCAAACCTAACCCCTAACCCTAACCTTAACAAAACCCTAAACCCAACCCCTAACCCTAACGCCAACCGCAACCCTAACCCTAACCCCAACCCTAACACTAAACCTAACACTAACCCGAACCATAACCCTAACCACTATCCCAACACTAACCCTAACCCTAATCCCAACCACTAACCCTAACCCTAAAACTTGACCCCAACCCTAACCCCCAGCCCCAAGCATAACCCCAACCCCTAACCCCAAACATAACCATAACCCCTGACCCTAACCCCAACCCCTAACCCAACACTAACCCCAGCCCCAACCCTAACCCCCAACCCACACATACATTTAACCCTACCCCTACCCCTATCCCTAATCCTAACCCCTAAACCCACACCTAACCCCAACCCCTAACCCTAACTCAAACCCTAGCTCAAATACTAAACCCCAACACTAACCCTAACACCAAACCCTGACCCTAACACCTAACTTCAACCCTAATCGATAACCCCAACCCTAGCCATAACTCGTCTAAACCTGACCCCAACCCTACCTCTACCCCTACCCCTAACCTAACCTTAACCTTATCCCTAACCCGAACCACAACCCCTAAACCTACCTGCACGACTACCCCTACGCCTAACCATAACCCTATCACTAAACACCAAACCATAATCCGAACGTTAACCCTAACACTAAACACTAACCCTTACCTTAACCCCAACCCAACCCTAACACTAACCCTAACCCCAACAATAACCACAACCCTAAAACTACCCCCTAACCCTAGCCCCAAACCTATTCTAACCATAACCCCAAACCTAACCATTTATAACAATAAACTTCATAGTAACGCTAACCTTAACCCCAAACCTAATCCCAACACCAACCCTACCCTAACCCCAGCCCCAGGCCTGAGCCTAACTCTAACCCTAACCCTAACTTTAACCCCAACACATATCCTAAGCCCAAACTCTTCCCTAACCCTAACGCTAAACACTAACCCTAATGCTAACCCTAATCCCTAACCATAACGTTAGCCCTAACACTGTACCTACCCCAACCCTAAACCCCAAACCTATCCCTACCCTTAACTCTAACCCCTAAACATAACACTAAACACTAACACTCACACTAGCCCTAGCCCCTAGCCCTATCCCTAGCCCTAGTCCTAAACCTATCCCTAGCCAGAACCATAACCGAAACCCTAACCCCTAACCCCAACACTAATCCTAACCCCAACCCCAAACCAAACCCTAACCCTAACCCTAACCAAAAGCCCTAACCCTAACCCTAACCCCAATCCTAACCCTAACCCTAACCTCAACCCTATACCTAACCCTAATCTAACCACTAACCCTAACCCTAACCCCTAAACCCTAACCCCTAACCCTAACCCCTAATCCTAAACCCTAATCCTAACCCCTAACCCTAACCCTAACCTAACCCTAACCCCAACCCCAAACCAACCATAACCCCTAACCCCAACCCCAACCCTAACCCTAACCCCCAACCCTAACCCTAACCACAACCCCTAACCCCTAACCCCTAACCCTAACCCCTACCCTAACCGAAACCCCTAACCCCAACCATAACCCCAACCCCAACTCCCAAACCTCTTCTAACCCCAAACCCAAGAGTAACGCTAACCCCAACCCCAACCCCCAAACCTAACCCCAACCCCAACACCCAACCCCAACCCTTACCCCAACCAAAACCCCTAACCCCAACCCCAACCCCACCCCTAACTCTAAACCTCTTCTAATCCTAAAACCCAAGAGTAACGCTAGCCCCAACCCCAACCCCCAAACCTAACCCTAACCCCAAACCCCAACCCTAACCCCAACCCCAACCCAACCATAACCCTAACCCCCAACCCTAACACTAACCCCAACCCACACATACCTTTAACCTGACCCCTACCCCTACCCCTAACCCCAAACCCAACCCAACCCTACCCCTACCTCTAACCTTAACCTTAACCCCAACCCAACCCTACCCTTACCCCCAACGCGAACCCCAAAACTCACCCAACACTAAACCTAACCCTAGTCCTAGCCCAGCCCCAAACCCAGCCCCAGACCCAGACCTAACCCCAGCACTAACCCCAACCATAACCCTACCCCCTAACCCCAAAACCCTAACCCTAACCCTAACCCTAACCTTTTCCCAACACTGAACCTAACCCTAAACCCAACCCCCAACACTAACCCTAAACACTAACCCTAATCCTAACCCTAACCTTAACCCTAAACCCTAACCATAACCCTAAACCCTAGCCTTAGCCCCAGCTCCTAACCCTATCCCTAGCCCTAACACTAACCCTAACCATAAACCCTAAACCCTAACCCTAACACAACCCTAACCCAATCCCTAACCACAACCAATGCCCCTACCCCTACCTCTACCCCTATCCCTAACCCTAACACCTAACCATAAACCTAACACCTAACCCCTAACTCAAACGCTAACCCCAACCTTAAACCCTAACACTAACCCGAAACCTTACCCATAACACTAACCCTAATCGCAACCCTAACCCTAATTTTAACCCCTAACTCGTCTAACCCTAACCCTATACCTACTACTACCCATCTACCTAACCTACCCATTACCCTAACACAACCCCAACCTTAACACTAATCCTGACATTAACCACCACCCCTATCTCTACCACTACTCCTAACACTAACCCTAACATTAAACCTAACCCTATCCCTAAACCCTAAACTGTAACCCCAACCCTAACCCTAACACTACACACTAACCCTAACCCCAACAATAACCCAAACCTAACCCTATCCCTAAACCCAACACTAACCACAACCCCTAACCTTACCTCTAAACCTAACCTTAACCCTAAACCCAAACCCAAATCCTAACACTAACCCTAATCCCAAACCCTAACACTAACCCCAAACCTAATCCAACCCTAACCCCTACCCCAACCCCATACCTAACCCTAATCGTAACCCCAGCCCCCAGCCGAAGCCCCCAGGCCCAGCCCCCAACCATATCCCTAGCCCCAGCCCCAGCCCCTAACCCTAAACATAACGCCAACCCAACCCCAAACCTAACCCTAACTTTAACCCTAATCCTAAACCTAAACCCTGAACTCTAACCCTAACCCTAAACATAAGCTATCACTCTAACCCCAACCCAACCGTAACCCTATCCCAAAACCCGAAACCCTAACCCTATCTCCCAACCCCAAACCTAAACCTAACCTAACCCTAACACTAACGCTAACCCCTAACCCTAATCCTAACCCCAACCCCTAACCCCCTAATGCTAACCCTAACCCTAACCCCAACGCTAACCCTATCACTAAACTTAACCCCTAAACCCCGACCCAGACTCTGACCCCTGACCCTGATCCTGACCCCAAACCCAACCCCAAACCCAACCCCAACCCCTAACACTAAACCTAGCCCCTAACGCTAACCCTAACACTAAACCTATCCCTAAAACCCCGACCCTGACTGACCCTGATCCTGACCCCTGAGCCCTACCCTAACCCTAACCCTAATCCTAACACTAACCCCAACCCCAAACCCCAACCCTAACACTAACCCTAATCCTAAACCCCAACCCCAACCCTAAACCCAAACACCAACCCCAACCCTAACCCCCAAACCAAATCCCAACCCTAACTCTAACCCTAACACCAACACTAACCCAAACCCCAACCCCTAACCCCCAACCCCAACCCTAACCCCTAAACCTCTTCTAACCCTAAACCTAAGAGTAACACTATCCCTAAACCCAACCCTAAACCAAACCCCTAACCCCAAACCCAACCCCTAACCCCAACCCCTAAACCCAACCCAACCCTAACCCTAACCCCAACCCACACATACCTTTAAACCTACCCCCTAACCCTATCCCTAACCCTAACCCCTAAACCCACACTTAACCCCAACCCATAACCCTAACTCAAACCCCAGCCCCAACACTAAACCCCAACCCTATCCCTAACACTAAATCCTAATCCCAACTCTAAATTCCTAACCCCAACCCCTAACCCCAACCCCAACCCCTAACCCTAACTTTAACCCCAACCCAACCCCAAACCTAACCCTAACTCTATCCCTCACCCTATCCCTAAACCATAAACCCTAACCCTACCCCAACCCCAAACTTAACACTAATCCTAACACTAAGCATAACCCCAACCATAACCTCAACCAATAACCCTAACCCTAACCCTAAAGCCTAACCCTAACCTGAACCCTAACCCCAACCCTAACCCTAACCCCAAACCCCAAACCCCAACCCTAACCCCAACACTAACCCCAACCGTAACCCCAACCCTGTTCTAACCCAATCCCAAATCTAAACTTTCTAACCCCAACCCTAACAGTAACACTAACCCCAAACCTAACCCCAACCCCAACCCCAACCACAACACCAATCCTAACCTTAAACATACCATAACCATAAACCCAACCCAAACCCCTAACACTAACCGTAACCCCAACCCTAATACTAACACTAACACTCACCCTAACCCCAACCGTAAACTCTATCCCTCACTCTAACCCCAACCCCAACCCCTAACCCTAACAGACACCGTAACCCCAACCATAACCTTAAGCCTAACCCCAACCCTAACATTAATCCTAACCCTAACCCTAACCCCAAACTCTAACACTAACCCTAGCCCCAAACCCAACTCTGCCCTAACCCCAACCATAACGCCAACCCTAAACCCCAAAAACCCAACCTCAACTGCAACCATAACCCCAACCCCAAACCCCAACACCTACCCCAACCCCTAGCCCCAGCCGTAGCCCCAGCTCTAGCACCAGCCCCAGCCCCAACCCCCAGCCAGAGGCCAACCTCACCCCCTAATCCCAACCCCAACCCCAACCCCAACCCCAACCCAACCCCAAACCCAATCCCAACCCCAACATTAACCACAACCCCAACCCCAACGCTAACACTCGCCCTAATCCTAACCCCAAATCTAACACTAACCTTAGCCCCAACCCTAACCCCTAACCCCCTAAGGCTAATCCTAACCCCAAGCATAACCCCCAACACCAACCCCAACCCCATACTCTACACCCTAATCCCAACCCTAATCCCAACCCTACCCAAACCCCAAATCCCAAACCCAAACCTAACCCCAAACCCTATCCCTAACATTAACCTTAACCCCAAACCCCACACTCTAACCCCTAACCCTAATCCAACCATAAACCTAACCCTAACCCTAACAAGAAGTCCTCACTCTACCCCTACCCCTATCCCTAACTTAACCCCTAACCTTATCCCTAGCACTATCCCTAGCTCTAACCCCAACCCCTGGCCCCAACCCCAACCCTATCCCTAACCCCAAACCCTAACCTTAACCCCCAACCCCAACCCAACCCTAACCCTATCCCTTACCCTAAACTCTAAACCCCTAACCTTAACCCTATCCCTAACACTATCCCTAGCCCCAACCCTAACCCCAACCCAACCCTAACCCTAACAACAACAATAACACTACCCCTACCCCTACCCCTACCCATAACCCTAACCCTAAATACTAACCCCAACCCTAACCCCAGCCTAACCCCAACCCTAACACTAACCTCAACCCCTAACCCTAACCCTACCCCCAACCCCAAATCTAGTCTTAACCCCAGCCCCAGCACTAGCCCCAAACCCAGCCCTACTCCTAACCCTAACCCTAAACCAACCCCAACCATAACCCCAACTCTATCCACAACCCCAACCCCAAACACTGAACCCCAACCATAACCCTAACACTAAACACAACCCCCAAACCTACCCCTTCTCTCATCCCTAACCCCAACACCAAAAATGAACCCAACCCTAGCCCCAACCCCTAAACCCAAACCCCTTCTACGCTAACTCTAACAGTAACACTAACCACAACTTCAACCCTACCCCAACCCTTAACCCTAACCCCAACCATAGCCCCCAACCCCAGCCCCAGCCCCAATCCCAGCCCCAGCACTAAACCCAACACTAACACTAACCCAACCCTAACCCCAACCCCAACTCTATGCCTCACCCTATCCCTAAACCATAAACCCTAACCCCAACACTAAACACTAATCCTAAACCCAACACTAACCCCAACCCCAACCAACACTCGAACACCAACCCTAACCCCAACCCTAACACTAACCTTAACCCCAACCCCAGCCCCAGCACTAGCCCCAGTACTAACCGTATCCCTAGCCCCAACCCTACCCGTAACCCCAAACCATAAACCATAACCCCAACCCAACCCAAACCCCAACCCCAACCCCAAGCCATACACCTTCCACTAACCCTACCCATAACCCCAATCCCTAACCCTAACCCCCAACCCCAGCCCCAACCGTACCACTAGCTCTAATCCCAACCCAATACTAACCCCAACCCTAACCCTAACTCATCCCTAACCCTAACCCTAACCCTACCCTAGCACCAACCCCAACCCCAACCTAATCCTAACACTGTCATAAACTCTAACGGTAACCCTGATTCCCCAAACCCAACCCTAACCCTATTCTAACCCTAACCCCAAACCCAAACCTCTTCTAACCCCAACACTAACAGTAAAGCTAACCATAACCGTAACACTAATCCTAACCCCAACTCTAACCCTAACCCCACACTAACCCTAACCCTAACCCTATTCTAATCCTAACCCTAATCCTAACAGTAATGCTAACCCCAACCCCAACCGTAACCCTAACCCCAAACACTAAACCATAACCCTAACATAACCCTAATCCTAACCCCTAACCCAACCCTAACCCTAACCCCTAACCCAAGCCATACCCCTTCCCCTAACCCTACCCGTGACCCTAATCCCTAGCCCTAACCCCTAACCCTAGCCCCAACCCTAACCCTAGCCATAACCCTAACCCCTAACACCTAACCCTAACCCTAACCCCCAGCCCTAACCCTAACCCTACCCAAAATCCCTAACCCTAACCCTAAACCCTTCTAACCCTAAACCCAAGGGGACCCCAACCCTAACCCCCCTAAACCAAACCCCAACCCTAACCCCCTAACCCTAACACTAACCCCTAACCCCTAACCCCAACCCCAACCCCAAGCCATACCCCTTCCCCTAACCCTACCCGTAACCCTAATCCCTAGCCCCAACCCCAGCCATACCCTATCTCTAGCCCTAACCCCAACCCAATACTAACCCTAACCCCAAACCTAAACATAACCCTAACCCTAAACTAACGTTAACCCTAAATCATAAATGCTAACCCTAATCCTAATTCCCTAATCACAACTTTAACCCTATTCTAACCATAACCCGAAACCCAAACCTCTTCTGACCCTAACCCCAAGAATAAAGCCAACCATAACCCTAACCCTAACTCTACCTTAACCCTAAACCCCAAATCTAACCCCAACCCAACTCTAACCCTAACCCTAACCATAACCCCAAGACATACCCCTTCCCCTATCCCTACCCGTAACCCCAACCCCAAATCCTAAACCTAACCCTAGACCTAAACCTATCCCTAGCCCTAACCCTACCCCAATGCTAACCCTACCCCTAACCCAACCATAACTCTAACCCCATTCTTAGCCCTAACCCTATCCTAACCCTAACCCCAACCTTACCCTAACCCTAATCCCAAACGCCAACCATAACCCTAATACCCCAAACCTAACCCTAACACTCTCTAACCCCAACCCCAAACCTAAACTTTTCTAACCCTAACCCTAACAGTAAAGCTAACCATAACCCCTAACCCTAACCCAAACCCCCAACTCCTAACCCTAACCCTACCCTAACCTTAACCCTATGCCTAACCTCTAAACCCAACGCCAACCCTAACCCTAACCCCAACCACAACCCTAAACCTAACCCAACCATAACCAAAACCCTAACACTAAACCTAACCCTAAACTGTATTCCTCATCCTAACACTAACCCCCTAACCCTAACCCCAACCGTAACCCCAACCCCAACCGTAACCCCCCCAACCCCAACCCCATAACCCTAACCCTAACCCTAACCCTAACCCCAAACCCCAACTCTAAACCCCAACCCCAAAGCTAACCCTGCCCTATCCCTAACCCCAAACCCTAACGCTAACCCCTACCCAAACCCCAGCCCCAGCCATAGCACTAGCCCCAGCACCAGCCCCCAGCCCCCAACCCCAGCCATAGCCCCAACCCCAAGCCCAACCCCAAGCCCAACCCCCAATCCCAACCCCAACCCCAAAACTACCCCAAACCCAAACTGAACCCCAACCCCAACCCCAACCCTAGCCCCAGCCCTACCCCTTGCCCCAACCCTATCCCTAGCCCCAAACCTAAACATAACCATAAACCCCAAACCCCAACCTTAATGCTAACCCCAACACTAACCCAACCCTAACACTAACCCAACCCTAACACTAACCCTAACCCTAACCCCCAACCCATACCCCTTCCTCTACCACTACCACTACCCCTACCCGTAACCTTAACCCCCAACCCTAACCCGAACCCCAAATGCCAAACCTAATCCTAAATATAAACCTCTTCTACCCTAACCTAACAGTAACGCTAACCCCAACCCCAACCCCAACCCCAACCCCTAACCCTAACCCTACCGTAACCCCAAACCCAACCCCAACCCCTAACCCCTAACTCCCAGCCCCAGCCCCAGCCCCAGCTCTAATCCTAACCCCAACCCCAACCCCAAAACCTAATCCCAACCTTTACACTAGCCCCAACCCTATCCCGCGCAATAATCCTAACCCTAACCCTAACCCCAACCCCACACCCCAAACCCCAACCCCAAACCCCAACCCTAACCCTAAACCTAACCCAACCCTAAAGATAACCCTAACACAAACACAAACCACTACCCCTACTGCTGCCTGTAACCCCTAACACTAACCCTAACCCCTAACCCTAACATTAGCCCCAGAACTAGCCATAGCCCCAACCTTATCCCTAGGCTAACCCTAACCCCAACCATAAACTCGAAACCCAAACCCCAACCCTAACCCAAACCTAACCCCTAACCCCAAACCTTACCCCAAGCCACACACCTTCCCCTACTCCTAGCCTTACCCCTACCTGTAACCCCAACCCCTAATCCCAACCCCAACTCTAGCCCCAACCCTATCCCTAGCCCCAACCCCAACCCCAAGCCTAATCCCAAACCCCAAAACCCAACACCAACCCCAACCCTACCCCTAAACCCACACTAACCCCATATCCCAAACCTAAACCCAACACTAACCCTAAACACTAACCCCAAACTTAGCCCCAGCCGTAGCCCCAGCCCCAGCACTCAGCCCCTTGCCCCAAAACCAACCCCTAGCCATAACCCCAACCCCAAACCATAAACCCCAACCCCAACCCTAAAACTAGCCCCAACACTAAACCTAACACTAACACTAACCTTAATCCCAAACATAACCCCAACTGTAACCCAACCCTAACCCTAACCCTAACACTAACCTCAACCCCTAATCCTACCCTTACCCCTAGTCCCAGCCCTAGCACTAGCCTCAAACCCAACCCCAACCCTAACTCTACCCCAACCCTAAGCCCAACCCTATTCTAACCCCAACCCCAAATCTAAACCTCTTCTAACCCCAACCCTAACAGTAACGCTAACCCCAACCCTTACTTCAGCCCCAACCCAAACCCCAACCATGAACCTACCCTAACCCTAACCCCAAACCTAACCCCAACACTAACCCCCAACCCCACACCTAACACTAACACTAACCCCAAACCCAAACCCAAACTAATCTTAACCCTAACCCCAACCAATAACACTAACCCCAACCCCAACCCCAAACCCCAACCCCAACCCCAAACACTAACCCCAACCCCAAACTTTGCCCTAGCTCTAGCCCCAGCCCCAGCATTAGCCCTGTCCCCAAACCCCAGCCCTATCCCTAACCCTAACCCAACACTAACCCTAACCCCAACCCTAACCCCAGCAACAACACTAACTGTACCCCTACCCCCACAACCAACCCCAACCCCAAACACTAACCCCTAACCCCAACACTTAGCCTAACACTAACCTCAACCCCTAAACCTACCCCTATCCCTAACCGTAACCCCAAACCCAGCCCCAGCGCTAGCCACAAACCTAGCCCTACCCTTACCTCTTACCCTAACCTTAACCAAACCCAAACCATAACCCTACTCTATCCCTAACCCTAATCCTAACACTGAACCCTAACCCCAACCCTAACTACAACCCCCAACATACCTCTTCCTCAACCCCAACCCTAACCCTAAACAATGAACCTAACCCTAACCCTAAACCCCAACCCCAACCGTAAACCAACCTAACCCCAAATCCCAAACCCAAATCTAACCCTATTCTAACCGTAACCCCAAACTTAAACCTCTTCTATCCTAAACCTAACAGTAACACTAGCCACAACCCCAACCCTACCCCCTACCCCTAAGCCTAAACATAACCGCAGCCCTAGCCCCAGAACTAGCCCTAAACCTAACCTTAACCCCAACCCAACCCTAACCCTAAACCTAACTCTATCCCTCACCCTATCTCTAAACCATAAACCCTAACACTAACCCCAACCCCAAACCTAACCCTAACGGTAACCCCAACGACAACCCGAACCCCAACCCTACCCTAACCCTAAACTTAACACTAACCCCAACACTGCGCCTAACCCCAACCCCAAACCCAAGCATAACCCCAACCAATAACACTAACCCCAACCCCAAAGCCTAACCCTAACCTGAACCCCTAACCCCAACCCCAACCCCAAACCCTAAACCCTAACCCTAACCCTAACTCCAACCCAACCCCAACCCTAAACCCAACCCTAACCCCAACTGTAGCCCCAACCCTGTTCAAACCCCACCCCAAATCTAAACTCCAATCCCAACCCCAACAGTAACACTAACCCTAAACCCAATCCCAACCCCAACTCCAACTCTAACCCTAAACATACCCCAACCCCAAACCTAACCCCAACCCTAACACTAACCCTAATCCCAACCCCAACACTAACACTAACACTCATCCTAACCCCAACCCCAAACTCTATCCCTCACTCTAACCCCAAACTCTATCCCTCACTCTAACCCCAACCCTAACCCCTAACCCCAACCGTAACTGTAACCCCAAACATAACCGTAACCCTAAACCTAACTCCTAACCCCAAGATTAACCCTCAACCCTAACACTAATCCTAACCCCAACCCCAAACTCCAACACTAACCCCAACCCAAACCTAACCCTGCCCTAACCCCAACCCCAAACCCAACGCCAACCCTAAACCCCAAAAACTAACCCCAACCCTTACCCCAACCCCAGCCCTAGCCATAGCCCCAGACCTAGCACTAGCTCGAACCCCAACCCCAGCCAGGGCCTAACCTCACCCCTAAACCCAAACTCAACCCCAACCCTAACCCTACCCTAACCCCAAACCTAATCCTAACCATAACACTAACCCCAACCCCAACCCTAATGCTAACACTAACCCTAATCCTAACCCCAAACCTAACACTAACCTTAACCCCAACCCTAACCCCTAACCCCCAAGGCTAATCCTAACCCTAAGCAGAACCCCAACATTAACCCCAACCCTATACTCTACAGCCTAATCCTAACCCCAACGCTAACCCTACCCAAACCCCAAATCCCAAACCTAAACCCCAACCCCAACCCCAAACCCTATCCCTAACATTAACCTTAACCCTAAACTCTACACCCCAACCCCAACCGTAATCCAACCATAAACCTAACCCTAACCCCAACAAGAAGTCATAACTCTACCCCTACCCGTAACCCTAATCCTAAACTAACCCTAACCATAGCCCTAGCACTATCCCTAGCTCTAACCCTATCAATAGCCCTAACCCCAACCCTTACTTAACCCTAAACCCTAAACCCAACCTTAACCCTAACCCCAACCCAAACCCAACCCTATCCCTAACCCCAAATCCCAAACCCCAACCCCAACCGTATCGCTAGTCCCAACCCCAACCCCAACCCTAAACCAACCCCAAGCCTAACAACATCACTAACCCTACCCCTACCCCTACCCCTACCCCAACCCCAAATACTAACCCCAACCCTAACCCCAGCCTAACCCCAACCCTAACACTAACCTCAACCCCTAACCCTAACCCTATCCCTAACCCTAACCCTAGTCTTAGCCCCAGCCCCAGCCTTAGCCCTAGCCTTAACCCTAGCCCTATCACTAGCCCCAAACCCAGCCCTACTCCTAACCCCAACCCTAAAACAACCCCAACCATAACCCCAACTCTAACCCCAAACACTGAACCCCAACCCTAACCCTAACACTAACCCCAACCCCAACCCTAACACCAATCCCAACCCCAAACCTAAACCCAACCCTAACCCTAACCCCAAACCCCAATCAAAACCCCAACCCCAATCCCAACCCTAACCCCCAACCTCAACCCTAACCCCTACTCCACCATAACCCTAACCCAACGCTAACACCAAAACTCACCCTAACCCTAACCAAAACCCCTAACACTAACACTAACCCCAACCCCAACCAAACCCTAACTCCAACCCCAAACCCTAACCCCAACAATAACCCTAATCCTAACCCCAAACCAAACCCCAACTCTAACCCTAACCTTAATCCTAACCCCAACCCCTAACCCCAACCCCAACCGTAACACCAACACTAATCCCAAACCCTAACCCCAACCCTAACCCTAACCTAACCCCAACCCCAAGCCCAAACCCAACACTAATCCTAACCCCAACCCCTAACCCTAACCCCTAACCCTAACCCCAAACCCTAACCCTAACCCCAACCCCAACCCCAAACCCAACCCTAACACCAATCCCAACCCTAACCCCAACCACAACCCTAACCCCTACTCCACCATAACTCTAACCCTAACAATAACTCTAACTATAACCCGTAACCCTAACCTTAACACTAACCCTAAACTCTAACCTTAACCCCAAACCTTAATCCTAATGCTAACCCTAACGCTAATGCTAAGTCTAACGCTAACCCTAACCATAAACCCTGACCCTGACCATGACCCAGACCCCGACATGACTCAGACCCTGACCCTAACCCTAATACTAACCCCAACCCTAATGCCAACCCTATACCCCAACCCTAACCCTAAACCCAACCCCTAACCCCAACCATTACCCTAAAAACTAAACCCAACCCCAATGCTAACACCAAAACCTCACCCTAACCCTAACCAAAACCCCTAACACTAACACTAACCCTAACCCTAACCAAACCCTAACTCTAACCCCAACCTTAACCCTAACCCCAAACCCCAAACCCCAACCCTAACAATAACCCTAACCCTAACCCCAACCCCCAACCCCAACCCTAACCCAAACCCCAACCCCAAAACCTCACCCTAACCCCAACCAAAACCCCTAACACCAACACTAACCCTAACCCTAACCAAACCCCAAACTCTAACCCCAACCTTCACCCCAACCCTAAACCCCAAACCCTAACCCTAACAATAACCCTAATCCTAACCCCAAATCAAACCCTAACTCTAACCCTGACCCCAACCCTAAAACCCCAACCCTAACCCTAACCCCAACAATAAACCCAATAGTAACGCTAACCTTAACCCCAAACCCAACCCCAACGTCAAACCTTCCCTAACCTTACCCTAATCCCAACCCCAGCCCCAGGTCTAACTCTAACCCTAACCCTAACTTTAATCCTAACACATATCCTAGGCCTAAACTCTTCCCCAACCCTAACCCGAAACCCCAACCCTAACCCCAACACTAATCCCTAACCCTAACCTTAACCCCAACACTATCCCTAAACCGAACCCCAACCCCTAACCCTACCCCTACCCCTTAACTCTAACCCCAACCATAACACTAAACACCAACCCCAACCCCTAGCCCCAGCCCCAGACCTATCCCTAGACCTAGCAGTTGCCCTAGTCTTAAACATATCCCTAGCCCCAACCCTAACCCCAACCCTAACCCTAATCCTAACCCTAACCCCAAACCAAAACCTAACACAAACCCTAACCCCAAGCAAATCCCCCAACCCTAACCCCAACCCCAACACCAACCATAACCCTAACCCCCAAAGCTAACCCTAACCCTAACCTTAACACCAACCTAACCCTAAACCCCAACCCCAACCCCAACCCTAACCCAACCCAAACCCCAACCTAACCCCAACTCCAACCCCAAAGTCTAACCCCAACCCTAACCCCTAAACCTCTTCTAATCCTAAACCGAAGAGTAACACTAACCCTAACCCTAAACCTAAACCAAACCCTAACCCTAACTCGAACTCCTAATCCTAACCCTAACCCTAACCCTAAAACAAACCCAAACCCCTAACCCTAACCCAAACCCCAGTCCCAACCCTAATCTCAACCACAACCCTAACCCCCAACCCCCAACCTTAACTCCTAATCCCAACGCTAACCCCCAACACTAACCCCAAACCCAACCCCTAACCCCAACCCTAACACTAACCCTATCCCCTAACCCCAAACCCAACCCCAAAACTAACGCTAACCCTAACGCCACTAGTAACCCTAACGCTAACCCCAACCATAACCCCTGACCCTGACCCCTACCCTAACCCCTAACCCATACCCCAACTGTAACCCCAACCCCAACCTTAACCCCAAACCCCAACCCCAACCCTAAACCAAACCCCAACCGTAAACCTAACCCTTACCTTAACCCTAACTCCTAACCCCAACCCCAACCCTAAACCCAAGAGTAATGCTAAACCTAACCCTAACCCTAAACCAAACCTAACCCTAACCCCAACGCTAAACCAAACCCCAACCATAAGCCTAACCCTAACACTAACCCCTAACCCCAAGCCCCAACCCCAACCCTAACCCTAAACCTCTTCTAACCCTAAACCCAAGAGTAACGCTAACCCCAAACCCAACCCTAACCCTAACCCTAAACCAAACCCCAAAACCTAAGCCTAACACTATCCCTAACCAAAACACCTAACCCCAACCCTATCGATAACCCTAACCCTAACCCTAAACATCTCCTACCCTAAACCCAAGAGTAACGCTAACTCAAATCCTAACCCTAACCTTAACCCTAAACCAAACCGTAACCCGTAACCCTAACCCCTAACCCTAACCCTAACCCCTAACTCTAACCATAACCCCAACCCCAACCATAAACCTCTCCTAACCCAAACCTAAGAGTAACACTTACCCTAACCCTAACCCTAACCTTAACCCTTAACCAAACCCCAACCCCTAACCCTAACCCCAACACTAAACCTATCCCCAAACCCAAACCCAAACCCCACCCCAATGCTAACCCTAACCCTAATCCTAACCCCCAAACCCAACCCCAACCCTAAACCCCAAACCTAACCCCAAACCCAACAATAAACCCAATAGTAATGCTAACATTAACCCCAAACCCAACCCCAACACCAACCCTACCCTAACCCTACCCTAACCCTAACCCTAGCCCCAGGCCCAACCCTAACCCCAAACCTAACTATAACCCCAACACATATCCTAAGCCCAAACTCTTTCCCCTAACCCCAACCCCAAAACCCTAACCCCAACCCCAACACTATCCCCAACCCCAACCCCCAACCCCTCACCCTATCCCTACTCTTACCCCTAACACTAACCATAACACTAAACACTAACCCCTAACCCCAGCCCCAGCTCCCAGCCCAATCCCTAGTCCTAGCACTAGCCCTAATCCCAAACCTATCCCTAACCCGAACCATAACTTAACACCAACCCCAACCTTACCCTAACACCAACCCTAACCCTAACTGTAACCCAACACTAACGCTAACCCCAACCCCAATGCTAACTTCAACCCTCATCCTAACCCTAAACCTAACCGTAACCCCCAACCCTAACCCTAACCCCAAACCCAAGCACAATCCCAACCCTAACCCCAACCCCAGTCCTTACCCCAACTTCAACTACAACCCCAACCCCAACCCCAACATTAACCCTAACCCTAACCCTATTACTAACCCCTAACACTAACCCTAAACCTAAACCCTAATGCTAACCCTAACACTAACCCTAACCCCTAACCCTAAAGCTAACGCTAACCCTAACGTTAATGGTAACCCTAACGCCAACCCCAACCATAAACCTGACCCTGACCCCTGACCCTAACCCTAAACCCAACCCTAACAGCAACCCCAACCCCAAAGCTAACCCCAAACACTAACCCTAACCCTAACCCTGACCCCTAACCCTAACCCTAAACGTAACCTTCCTAGCCCTATCCGTAACCCTAACCAACCCAAACCCAACCCTATACCTAAGCCTAACCGTAGGCCTAACCCTTACCCTAACCCTAACCCTAACACTTACCCTAACGCTAACCCCTAACCCTAACCCTAACCCCAAACATTTTCTAACCCTAAACCTAAGAGTAATGCTAACCCTAACCCTAACCCTAAACCAAACCCTAACCCTAACCCTAACCCCTAACCGTAACCCTAAACCTCTTCTTACCATAATCCTGAGTAACACTAA
>CAKJTW010000379.1:0-87188 GCA_917880005.1 Nanger dama | reverse complement strand
AAGGAGAGGGTTGCTTGTGGCCACATAGCAGTCAGAGGCCGTTAACCCAAAAAAGGACGCATTCAGTGCGGCAAAAGTGTATAATGAGAAGTACGTCTCAAAAGACAGCCAACAAAAGAGAGTTGTCTTCTTCCTGGATAATGAATCTGCCAACACCTTTGGAGTGGATGGTGGAGAATGAAAAATATCCACAAAGGGACAGGTTAGCCAGGAAGAAATACCTGGGTGTGTGAAGTTTTGGAATCAGTCCTGATTAAGATGGTCACCCCCAACATTTCCCACAATGGTAAGCATGTAAATCACCAAGAAAGACAAAAGGGGATTACCTGTAGTCCTATACATCTGCAGAACCCCAACAGGATCGACTCTGGAGTGAAGTGCAACCTTTCTGCCCATTGATTACAGATGCAGTATGTTGGCTTAGACTGGGTGTGCATATTTCCATGGCACAATTTACCAGAAATAGAAATATTGATAAAGTAAAAGCATATATGGAAAAGAAATCTGGGACAACAGAGCATGGCAAACAGAGGAGAATTAGTAGACAAAATGAATAAGCATTGGATTTTATTACAATTACTCTGTTAATTTTTGGACTGAGGGACCCACAAATGACTCATCTAAATACAGATATATCACCTGAGGTTCTTTTTCAAATGCAGCACTATGTTCTATTCTTTCCCCCCCATATCCAATGCAAAAGTACAAGAATTATTCTTGCTGAAGTTCCTTTCCATTCTCTGAGCAGGATCTGAATTTAACTGAAATCATTTTTTTCTCCCTCAAGTCTGCTCTCTATGTTCTTCAACTCCAAAATGTATGCATGGTCACTTGGAAATCACTTGTGTGTTCTCCAGGCAGCAAAGAAATAGCCCAGTTCGATAACTGATATTTTGACATCTATCATACTCTTAATGGTGATATTGGCAGTGTATTAAGGCACACAAATAAATGCTCTTCTTTCAAAGCACTTATCAGATTAATGCCGTGTGGTAGCACACACTATAACTATTTATGGAGGTGAATGACAGAGACTGCACCAAGTACTGAACAGCATTTTCCTCAGCACTAACTTGTCTAGTCTATTATAATTTCTGTTTTTACTAGAATTCCTAATAACTCAGGGATTCACACCAAAAAAAAAAATATAAAAATGCAATTTTCATGTTTTAAGTGAAATGTAAAGCAGTGAAATTTTGAATCATCACTTGTAAAAATTTGAGACACTTTCTGAGTATATGCATATTGCTATCCTTTTATTTTTTCTCCTTAAAGAGGATTGGGTAACCATAGGGACTGGATTATAGGTTTTAATTGTGTCATGAATTCTCTAAAGGCAGAAACTTCAGTCTCAGAAGTATTTAAATATGATCATGTGCAAGTAGATGTGATTAAGCACTATATGGAACTTTATGATTTCTCTGCTATTTCAAAGTTATTTATTTGCCAAATTTAAAAAAAAATCTATTTAATTTTCTCTTTCTTTGAAGTTTTAGCTTATTCCAATGGTTACGCTAACCCTCTACCAAATTATGATTCTTCCCTTTGTGTGTGTGTGTGTGCGTTCCCCACACTTGTCTGGCTGAATTTAACCTTCAGTCTAGCTCTGTTCTTGAAAGTGAGTGTGTTAGTCACTCAGTTGTATCTGACACTTTGGAACCCCCTGGTCTGTAGCCCGTTGAACTCCTTTGTCCATGGAGTTCTCCAAGGAATACTGGAATGGGCTGACATTTCCTTCTCCAGGGAACTTCCCAACCCAGGATTGAACCCAGGTCTCCTGCATTGCAGGAAAATTCTTTACCAACTGAGCCAACATGGAAGCTCTGTTTTTAAGTGAAATAAATTAGGAGACACTAACTTCTAACTACATGCCTACATGAATATTCATCAGACCCTGCTGGACTATATGGACAGTGGAGGGCACTGGATGGTGTGACAGGTCATGGGATCTGCTTTGTTATATCCCAGATGACTTCAATATTGCAACTTCTATCAGGAGCAATTTCAGCAGCAAGGACAAGGGAAGAGCCACAGGGAATATCCCTCCAAAAGTTCTAAGTGTGGTTAGCATCTACCAAGCCCTGAATCCCACTAGATTTCCTCCAGAACTCTGCTATGCCACTCCATTCCACCTAAATATTATTGCTTACATTTAATATAAAACACAGATTAGCTTTAGTGGATTTCACTGGTGACTGGTAGAATATTTCCATAATTAGGAAATCTCTGAGACTCTTTAAAGGATACAGATCTGTTTTATCCTTCAAAAGATCAATCTACACACTTTGAACTATACATTGATTAAACTCTGCTATAGCTGGCTGCAAGTGCATGTGGCTTTGTGTATAATATGTGGATCAGTGTGGGAGACAAAATGTGAGAGAACAGGAAACTTTAGAGAAGAAAAGATGGGAAGAGAAGAAAAGCTGTTGCAATTGGTGCCTTCTAATCAAACAGCAGTTTTCTAAACAAAATATATTTAAACAAATTCCTATATATTCTTTAATGAATAAGTATGTGTTTGTGGGGATAAAGGAAATGAAAGTTCACATGTTTACTATAGCAGTTAAATGATATTACTGATTTTTGATTTAAGCATTACCACCCTAATTCAATAAAGTGGAAATCTACTTTGAAACATGTGATATATACAATCCTATACAGATCATAAATGTTGAAAAATGCATTTAAAAAGCTGACAGTTACAAATATAATACACAACTAGACTCATGTGACATTGCAAAAGTTATCTCCGTATACTTAACCCTTTATTTCCATAACCAAGACAGCTTTATGAATAAATCACATTTTAGAAATCTATAGGAAAACATACAATGATTAGAAAAAGTTCCATGATCTTACATAAGTTTGATAAGTTATATCAAACAGGACTCATGTCCATGAACATTACCAATACATAATTATACAGATTAAGTTTTAATGAAGATAAGTTTGATCCAGTTTCTGAAAGGTGAATTTTATATGCTATTTAGTTCAGAAAATTAACCAATCACAGAAAATGAAGGAATCCGTTTCCTAGTAATTACATTCCATAAAGCCTTCTTCACTTCCCTGTTCCAAAGACTGTAGATCAGAGGATTCAACATAAGGATCACCAATGCAGAACACAGAAGCCACTTTGTCCTGAGTCAGGGAGTAGCTGGAGGAAGGTCTCAGATAAGTGTAGATAGAGGCGGAATAGAACAGGATGATGGCTGTCAGGTGAGATGCACGCGTGGAGGAACGCTTTGCGCCTCCCCCCCCTGCATGCATGCGGAAGATGGAGCAGAGAATGTAGCAGTAGAAGGTGAGGATCACCAGCAGGTTTCCAATGATATTCACACCAGCAAAAGTGGACAAGATAGTTTCATACAGGTGTGTGTCAGAACAGGAGAGCTTAAAAAGTGGGGGCTATCACAGAAGGAGTGATGAATGACATTGGAACTGCAGAAAGGGAAAGCTGCTATACAACTTGTGAGAACCGTGGAGTTCAACAAGTCCTGCTGTGAAAGCCCCTGCTGCCATTTTCAGGCAGACCGTCCTGGACATGATCAAGGAGTAAAGGAGAGGGTTGCATATGGCCACATAGCGGTCACGGGCCATCAACCCAAAAAGGATGCATTCATTTGTGGCCAAGGCTATAAAGAAATACATCTGCAGAAAGCAGCCAGCAAAGGAGATGGTTTTCTTCTCTGATGATAGATCTACCAGCATCTTTAGGGGTGATGGTGGATGAATAACAAACATCCACAAAGGACAGGTTAGCCAGGAAGAAGTACAGGGGTGTGTGAAGCTGGGAATCAATTCTGATTAAGAGAATCATTCCAACATTCCCCACAACTGTAAGTGTATAAATCACAGAAAAAAGGCAAAATAGGGTAATCTGTAACTCCAGTGAGTCTGCTAAACCCAATGGGATAAACTCAGTGAGCAATTTTTCTGGCCATTTATTACAGAAATTTTATGCTTAAACTTGAGTTCTAAATATTTTCCTCTCAAAAGTTTACAGGAAGTAGTAGGTCTAATAAAATTAGTCACACATGAAAAAAAAATCTAGGATAACAGAGCATAATATATAGAACAAGTGAAGCAAGAGGAAAATTAGTGGACAAATGAATAAGCATCGTGCTTAGTCACTTGTTCATGTCTGACTGGTTGCGACACCACAGACTGTAGCCCACCAGGCTCCTCTGTCCATGGGATTTTTGCAAGCAAGAATACTGGAGTGGGTTGCCATTTCCTTCCAAGAATAAGCATTGGCATTTATTAAGCAATTCTCTGTGTTAAAATACACCTGGGTTGAAGGACTCTCAAATTATTGGGCTAAGTACACATATTTCACTTCAGTTTCTGCAAATGCAATATATGTGTGTGTGTGTGTGTGTGTGTGTGTGTGTGTGTGTGTGTGTGATTCTATACTTTCTCTTCTAGCCTACATCCAAAATGCAAAGTACCAAACTATTCTAGCTGAAGGCCCTCCCATGGTCTGAACAGGTATGTGAGTTTAACTCAATGCAATTTTTTTCTCCTCAGGACCACTCTTCATATTCTGTAACTGTAAAATCTATGTAAAGTAATTAGCCTCCAATTAAAATTAAAAAATCTATGCATCAACACTTGAAAATTGCTTGTATATTCCCCACGCAGTAAAAATATTTCCATTTTAAATAATCATCATTTTGAGATTTACCATACCATAAAACATGATTTTGTCATGTTTTAAATTAAACCAAATGACTCTTTCAATACAAAGCACACTATCAAATTAATGCCATGTATTGATATTAGCACACACTGTTCCTGTCCACATTAATCAATGGCAGCACCAAGTACTTAACAGCATCCTTCCCATTACTAACTTTTCTAGTTTATTGTTTTCTTTTATTAGAAAGCCAAATAACTCAGCTGAGGCACAAAAATGAAAAGAAGATTTTCGTTTTCTAAAGGAAATGAATTTGAATTACCTTTTTGTAAGAATCTGAGACACATTCTGAATGTATACACACGGCTGCCTTTTATTTGGTTTTTCTTGAGGAGGGTTGGTAATCATGAGGACAAGATTACAGGTTTTGGTTGTGGCATCAGTCCTCTAAAGGCATAAACTCTAATCTCAGAGGCAGTTAAAATAAGATCGCATGCAGCTAGATGCAGTCAAATGGGACGTGGATCCTGCATCCCCACGTGATTATTGATCTCTTTGTTACCTTAATGTTTCCCCAGTGTTTGTAAGATATTAATTTTAATTGGCTGTTTAATAGCTTCTTTGTAGCTTTAGCATATTCCAAAAGGGTGCATTTCCCACTACCAAGTTATTATTTTTCCTTTTGTGTTTGAGTTTGTGTGTGTTCGTGTGTGTGTTCACCACTCTCCTTGTCTCAGTAAATTTAACCTTTATTCCAGCTCAGTAATTGAGTGAAATAAATGAGAAACTGACACTCCCTTCAACCTTTTAAAAAACCCTGTAAAAACCCTTTTAAGTACTCCACTCTGATTAAATAAGACAATATATTTAAGTAAAACATAGTTCTAAGATTCTGTAATTACATTTATTTGTTGAAATTGTCTGTGATTCCTGATCTTACAAAGAATTTAAACTACAAATATTCCATACCAAAAACACAAATCACAAAGAGAAATGAATCACATTGTGTGTCCATAAAAGAGAGTCTATTTGCACAGAGAAATAAATAAATCATGGCAACATATTCTTGGTTCAATCTCCAAGGTAATAGAACTAAACATCAAAATAAATAAATAGGACCTAATGAAACATATAAGTTTTTGCCAGCACAAGAATCCATAAACAAAATGAAAAAGACAACCTAGGACTGGGTAAAAATTTTTGCAAACCATGCAATCGACAAGGGCTTAATTTCCAAAATATACAAACAGCCCATATAACTCATTCACAACAACACAACAAAATAGCAAACAATCCAGGAAAAAAATTGACAGAAGACCAGATTAGACATTTCTACAAAGAAAACATACAGCTGGCCAACAGGCACGTGAAAAGATGTTCAACAACAATAGTTGCTCGTGAAAGGTAAATCAAAGCTACAATGAAGTATCACCTCACACCAATCAAAACAGCCATCATTAAAAAAACACAAACCTACCTACAAGTAATAAATGCTAGCTTAGCAGTAGCAGCAGCCGCAGAGAGCTTATGGAGAAAAGGGGATCCTAGTACATTGTTGGTGGGGATGCAAACTGGTGAAGCCACTGTGGAAAACTTATTGAGGTTCCTTAAAAATCTAAAATAGAATTGCCATATGATCCAGCAGTCACAACCCTCGGTGTATATCTGAATAAAACTGTAACTTGAAACATGTATGCTCCCTTATGGTCCTAGTAGTACTATTTACAGTAGCTAAGGTGTGAAAACAATCTTAATGTCTGTTGACAGATGAATGGATAAAAATATGGTACATATTTACAATGGAATGTTAGCCATAAAAAAGAATAAAAATAATACCATTCACAGCAACATGGATTGACCTAGAGATTATGATATTAAATGAAGCAAATCATAAAGAGAAAGACAAACATCCAAATATGGAATGATATCATTTATATGTGGAATCTAAAAAATGATACAAATGAACTTATTTACAAAAGAGACTCAAAACATAGAAAACAAATTGAAAGTTACCAAAGAAGAAAAAGGGTAGGGGGAGAAATTTGGAGTTTAGGATTAGCAGATACAAACTATTATTTACAAAATAGGTGACCAGCAATGTCCTGGTGTCTGTGTGTGTGTGTGTGTATGTGTGCATGTGTGTGTACACGTGCATGTGTATATACACACAAGGATCTATATTTAATATCCTATGTTGTTGTTGTTCATTCACTCAGCGATGACTGACTCTGTGACCCATGGACTGCAGCACGCCAGGCTTCCCCATCCTTTACCATCTCCCAGGGTTTGTGTAAACTCATGTCTGTTGAGTCTGCGATGCCATCCAACCATGTCATTCTCTGTAGCCCCCTTCTCCTAAACTCAATCATTCCCAGCATCAGGGTTTTTTCCAATGAGTCTCTTCCCATTAGGTGGCCAAAGTATTGTAGCTTCAGCTTCATCATCAGTTCTTCTAATGAATATTCAGCATTGACTTCCTTTAGAATTGACTGGTTTTCTCTCTTTGCAGGCCAAAAGACTCTCAAGAGTCTTCTTGAGCACAACAATTAGAAGGCATCAACTCTTCAGCACCTAACCTTCTTTATGGTCTAACTCTCACATCCATACATGACTGTTGGAAAAACCATAGCTTTGACTATATGTACCTTTATCAGCAGAGTGATGTCTTTGCTTTTAATACTTTGTCTAGGTTTGTTATAGCTTTCTTTCCAAGGAGCAAGCATCTTTTAATTTCATGGCTTCAGTCACCATCCTCACTGAGGAAAATAAGGATATCTCAAAGCAAATAATAATAGACAGAATGTTAAAAAGCATATTCAGAGCAAGTCACCCAGTTAAAAGCAAGATTTTTGAGCCTGAATAAGTGGTCAAAACCAGAGAACCAAATTTGGGAAGGCTTTCTTTTCATGTTATGTTGAAGGAAATGTTTACAGGAGTGATCTTGTATCCAAGAGGTCAACGAGCCAGCCATGGCTGGAAAATCTCTCTTTTCTACCCTTTATCAATCAGAATAATGGTTCTCTTAGAAAACTATATTCTTCTCATGCAGGTAGTATGTTCTGACATGAAAGTTATATTCAGAAACCAGTGTCTGAAGACGCCCTACAAGCATATATGGAAAATTGTGGAAAGCCTGTCTCAGAATTAAATGCAACAAATGATCTTTGCTTCTTCCTGTTTTTCTGTACAGTCAGCAGAGGTACAACTGCCAATGAGCTAACGGTTTATGTCTTGAATACGATGTCATAATTTTTGCTCAAATGTGCATCTTTTAATGAGACTATCAATACCAGGCCTGCTATATCATGGTTTTAGTCTTTTATCTCATAGAGCTAATTTGATGCCTGTTAATTTCAGGCTATACATTGGGACTAGAGAAAGAAAGCTGAATAATTTCATTGGAAAGAGAAACATAGGCAATATTTTGCAAAATTAAAAAGCAACAACAGTAGCAAGACCCATTAATAAATGCTATGTGTTATATCAGAGATATCAATATCCTGAATAGAGTTTGGGATTAATTTTCTATTTACAATAACATCACTTTTTAACACCATACACAAAAATAAACTCAAAATGGATTAAAGATCTAAACGTTAAGACCAGAAACTGTAAAACTCCTAGAGGAGAACATAGGCGAAACACTCTCCGACATAAATCACAGCAGGATCCTCTATGACCCCTCCCAGAATACTAGAAATAAAAGCAAAAATGAACAAATGGGAACTAATTAAAATTAAAAACTTCTGTACAACAAAGGAAACTATAAGCAAGGTAAGAAGACAGCCTTCAGAATGGGAGAAAATAATGGCAAATGAAGCAACTGACAAACAACTAATCTCAGAAATATACAAGCAACTCCTGCAGCTCAATTCCAGAAAAATAAATGACCCAATCAAAAAATAGGCCAAAGAACTAAATAGACATTTCTCCAAAGAAGACATACAGATGGCTAACAAACACATGAAAAGATGCTCAAAATCACTCATTATTAGAGAAATGCAAATCAACACCACAATGAGGAACCCATTTCACACCAGTCAAAATGGCTGCGATCCAAACGTCTACAAGCAATAAATGCTGAAGAGGGTGTGGAGAAAAGGGAACCCTCTTACACTGTTGATGGGAATGCAAACTAGTACAGCCACTGTGGAGAACAGTGTGGAGATTCCTTAAAAGACTGGAAATAGAACTGCCTTATGACCCAGCAATCCCACTGCTGGGCATACACACTGAGGAAACCAGAATTGAAAGAGACACATGTACCCCAATGTTCATCACAGCATTGTTTATAATAGCCAGGACATGGAAACAACCTAGATGTCCATCAGCAGACAAATGGATAAGAAAGCTGTGGTACATATACATGATGGAATGTTACTCAGCCATTAAAAAGAATACATTTGAATCAGTTCTAATGAGGTGGATGAAACTGGAGTCTATTATACAGAGTGAAGTAAGCCAGAAAGAAAAAACACCAGTACAGTATACTACTGCATATATATGGAATTTAGAAAGACGGCAACATTAACCATGTATGTGAGACAGCAGAAGAGACACAAATGTATAGAACAGTCTTTTGGACTCTGTGGGAGAGGGAAAGGGTGGGATGATTTTTGAGAACGGCATTGAAACATGTATAATATCATATATGAAACGAATTGCCAGTCAGGGTTCGATGCATGATACTGGATGATTGAGGTTGGCGCACTGGGATGACCCAGAGGGATGGTATGGGGAGAGAGGAGGGAGGGGGGTTCAGGATGGGGAACATGTGTATACCTGTGGTGGATTCATGTTGATGTATGCAAAACCAATACAATATTGTAAAGTAATTAACCTCCAATTAAAATAAATAAATTTATATTAAAAAAAAAGAAAAGGCAGAGGAACCAGAGATCAAATTGCCAACATCCACTGGATCATGGAAAAAGCAAGAGTTTCAGAAAAACATCTATTTCTGCTTTACTGACTATGCCAAAGCCTTTGACTGTGTGGATCACAATAAACTGTGGAAAATTCTGAAAGACATGGCAATACCAGACCACCTGAACTACCTCTTGAGAAACCTATATGCAGAACTGGACATGGAACAACAGACTGGTTCCAAATAGGAAAAGGAGTATATCAAGGATGTATATTGCCACCCTGCTTATTTAACTTATATGCAGAGTACATCATGAGAAATGCTGGACTGGAGGAAGCACAGGCATGAGTCAAGATTGCCAGGGGAAATATCAATAACCTCAGATATGCAGATGACACCACCCTTATGGCAGAAAGTGAAGAAGAACTAAAGAGCCTCTTGATGAAGTTGAAAGAGGAGAGTGAAAAAGTTGGCTTAAAGCTCAACATTCAGAAAATTAAGATCATGGCATCTGGTCCCATCACTTCATGGCAAATAGATGGGTAAACAGTGGAAACAGTGTCAGACTTTTTTGGGGGCTCCAAAATCACTGCAGATGGTGACTGAAGCCATGAAATTAAAAGACGCCTACTCCTTGGAAGGAAAGCCAACCTCGACAGCATATTCAAAAGCAGAGACATTATTTTGCCTACAAAATGTCCGTCTAGTCAAGGCTATTGTTTTCCCAGTAGTCATGTATAGATGTCAGAGTTGTACTATAAAGAAAGCTGAGCACAGAAGAATTGATGTTTTTGAACGGTGGTGTTGGAGAAGACTCGAGAGTCCCTTGGACTGGAAGGAGATCCAACCAGTCCATTCTGAAGGAAATCAGTCCTGGGTGTTCTTTGGAAAGACTGATGTTGAAGCTGAAGCTCCAATATTTTGTCCACCTGATGCAAAGAGTCAATTCATTTGAAAAGACCCTGATGCTGGGATAGATTGAGGGCAGGAGGCAAAGGGGGATGACAGAGGATGAGATGGTTGGATGACATCATCAACTCAATGGACATGAGTTTGGGTGGTCTCTGGGAATTGGTGACGGACAGGGAGGCCTGGCGTGCTGTGGTTCATGGGGTCACAGAGTCGGATGTGACTGAGAAACCGAACTAAACTGAACTGAATGACATATAATGTGTACTCTTCCATTGTTAGTGGTGAGGAAAATGTCTGAGAGATGTTATGACAGAACACGATACACTTTAGTGCGCATAAGAGTGGAAGCAGTGAGACCTCTTAAGATGTGGTTGCAGCAACCTTTGTGGGAAATTAGGGTTGATGTGGTATGTGTGTGGTGAGAAACGGTCACACTATTTACATACAGTTTCTTTCCAAACATGTTCCTTTATTTTCTTTCTCAATTTTATCATACATAAAAGCAACTGCAAGATAAAATATGATGGGTTTCTAATTCTTCATCTATTTTACCTACATTAGTCAGTCATCAAATTATGCTGACTTTTTCTTCTAAATATTAAATAATTTCACTCATTTCCTTCTATTTTTATGGGAATTTTAAAAATTTATATCTTTGTATACTTTTATATAGAAATATGCTTTATAAACTTTATTTTTGGTACTCCTTCACTTTCATCAATCTTCTTTTATTGAAAGGCAGTATTTTTTTCAGTGAGGTAGATAAAATCATGCCATTTTCTCCTTAATTCCTTTTGCTATCTCTCTTGGTTTTCATGATTGTATCACACACCATGAAAGAGACTGAAATAGCACTATGAAATTCTCCATTTATCTCTTTCGATAGTAGCCCAAGTGTATTTCCAGTTTCTCTTCCCTCTTGCATGACTCAGTTCTTGGCAGTGACCTAGGAAATAACACATTCAGAATGATCCTAGAAACCATGGAATTCACCAGCGTCAGAGCCACCTGGCCCCGAATGATTGTTAACAGTGGAGTTGTACACTGGAGAGGACATGAGCTTGAGAAAACTCCGGGAGGTAGTGAAGGACAGGGAAGCGTGGCATGCTGCAGGATGCGGGGTCACAGAGATTTGACCTGAGTGAGCAACTGAACAAGAGCAACACAGTGAGCCTCACCCTGAACCTGGGGTCCTGTCCTGGAATACCCTTCTTTAGAGCTCCAGGTCTTAGAATTGTAGGAGTTTCCTATCTTTGTCATAGTTCAACCAATTAGTGTAGAGGCGTTTTTTGTTGTTGTTCTCCTCTCCCTCTGCATAAATTATCTAAGAACATTCTTCACCCTTACCCGCCCATTCCACATGGTCATTATATACCACCAGGTGCCCTCACTTGGCCGCACATTACTGATTCCACACAGCCTGTTATACCAAACAGTTCAACCAGAACATTTCCTGCAACTGTTTGAATAAGAACCTAAAGGAAATCTTTCTGTCTTTGCCTCTGTAGTTGTAATTCTCTTACACTTGGGAATTGTATTCCACTTCCCCCTCCATATTGAATGGACAAAATTTGAGCTCTGATATCAGGGACATGAAGTAGAATCATGCATATGTGTAACATATCTATGTATTTTAATCTTTCTTGTTTTCCTTTACCAGTGAGTTAATGATTGACACACACAACACAACCATAGTCAATAAATTATATTTAAAATTTTTATTTTTTACAATGCAAAGTTTAAGTAATGAGACATTTTCAGGAGATTAAATGTTTTGAACCTAATTTATTAGCTCAGAATTTTTGCTGTGCTCATCATCAGACTGATCTCTTGTGTGCAAAACTTTGAAACACCATGGCCAATAATTACTACATTTTTTATTAACAAATCTAAGGAGAATAATACTTATTATATAACTAAAATACACCAAGGACTATTCTGAGACTTAAAGGTGGTGGGTGGGTTACTGCAATGTTTCCATTTTAGGACTAATATTGCGACATTTAAAGAGAATTTGAGCATTTTCCTGCCAAAGCTATAAATTGTATCTCACATTAGCAAAAGATGACCACATTTCTGCTTTCTGGTGTCACAGTTCTATTTGTCAAATATTCCATATAGTTTTAATAAAATTATTTGCCTTAAGATTGTTCCTATAAAGAATATATATATATATATATATATATATGTCCAACAAAGCTATATCTTTGCAATAAAACTACATATTTGCATTAAAGTTAAGTGTACATTAATCTCTACAGATTGAATATTCTCACATCAATTCAATTACTTCATATTAGAATGTTTTCTGTACACCTACCCATTTACAAATTACCTTTCGGACATCATATGTTTTCATCTCTGTCCATTGAAATGTGATTATGAAGTAATACACTATGTTTAATTTGAGCAGTATGAAGTGAAATATTATTTCTTCACTTAATCTCATTACTAACTTTTACCTAATTATTGCTTACAAGATGTATAATTTTCAGTTTTCAGTAGACCCATGAACATTCTGTTGTGAAATTTGTTTTACAAACTAAATTTAAAATCATCATTATATATTAATAGCAAACACTTTCTGCATATGTTTTTGAGGGCTCTGTTTGTTAGCAATATCTCCCTTTTGGTTATTTATTTGGATCCATGTGATTATTGGATATGATTATACCATCCCTTCCAACTTGTTTACTTACTTTTTCTAACTTTTCCAAAGCATGACATCCCCAGGTATTATAAGCTTGATTTATCTGACCTAAACACTAATTAATATAGAGGCAAAACAAAGCCAAAGGCATAGGTTTCAAACTTCACTACTTTCAGTGAATAAATTATTCATAAAGAGTTGAATAAGGCAAAACATGGATTGATAACTGTATATTTGGAAAAGGTGGCAATATTAAAGATTCAAATGAGATAAAATACTTGGAAAATTAGACAGACAGGAAGTAGTGTAGCATATAGCAAACAGGCACAAACAGGCTTAAAGGCAGTGGCAGTGGTTTAGTCTCTACTTCGTGTCCGACTCTTGTGACCCCATGGACTGTAGCCCCCCAGGCTCCTCTGTCCATGAGGTTCTCCAGGGAAGAATACTGGAGTGGGTTGCCATTTTCTTCTCCCAGGGATCTGCCAGACCCAGGGACTGAACCCAGGACTCCTGCATTGCAGGCAGATTCTTTACCAACTGAGCTATGAGAGAAACCCTAATAAGAAAGAACATACAATAATTTTAAAAACACGTTTTCAGGATTGAGAACTCATGTACACCCATGGCTGATTCATGTCAATGTATGGCAAAACCAATACAGTATTGTAAAGCAAAATAAAGTAAAAATAAAAATTAAAAAAAAATAAAAACACGTTTTACAAAAAATGCAGGTTAAAAATTAGTCTAAATGTATTTAAGGAGCACACATTCATTAATTAAAAGAAATCTCCCAAGTTTTAAATACTTGCAAGCTTAATTAAAAGAGAGTAATTAAATGCAGAAGGCTGAATTAGAGAACAGTAAACATGGTTCTAAATGCAATATGTCAAAACACCCAAAACTCAGAATAACTGTATTTCATCCTGAACACAATGTTTCTATTCCTAAGTTTTACTAGAAAGTAAAGCATTTAGTGGAAGGAGTAGAATATTAGTATTTGTTAGTGAACTATCTTGATCCCAGAAGTACCTATGACAGAGAAAGTAGGAAGAGACCAACCCAAGAGCAGCTGGCTGGTGCAGCGGAATGCAGGTGAGTCGCTGAGTGAAGGAGCGGATCTCCACTGAGGTCAGCCTGAGCAGCCTGCTGCAGGGCCTCCAGGAAGAGAAAAGTATGGACTGAGAGACCAGCCCAGGGGTGAACAGACAAGACAAATGACTATATGATGTTCTTCAGACCACAGAGGGCCATGGACGCTTGACCTGAATGACCTTTTGTGACAGATCATCATCTGTTCTATCACATCCCAGATGACCTGAGCATCACAGCTTCTATCAGGCACAACTTTAGCAGAAAGAGCAAAGGAAGGCATGGAGAATTTCCCTTCAAAAATTATATGTGAGTCGATCTTTTTAGCAAACTCTGAGCCCCACTAACTTTATCCAGAGTTCTAATAAGCCAATTCCCATTTCACCTTCATATTAATGTTTAGCTTTAATATTATGAATAATTTTGATTACTTACTGTTAATTGATAGATTTCCATAATATGCATGTTACACCCATTCAATATCAACATCTATCAGGTAGAGCTAATTAAATTCTGGAGTAGCTGAATGGGCGTGAGGTGGCTTTGATTGCATAAATCATGTACAAGACGGAAAGTGAGAAAAAATAGGAAATTTTTGAGAAGGAAAGAAGGCACTAGAAGAAAAACTATTGCAAGTGGAGCACTCTAATCACAGAACAGTTTTCTAAGTTGCATTCTTTTATACAAATTCATAATTTCTTTTTAATGAATAAGTTTGTAGGAATAGCAGAAATAAAAGTCAATGCATTTACTGCTACTATTAAAATGATATTCCTGAATTTTGATTTAACCATATCCCCAGGAAATTATTCCATGAAATAAAACTGAAAATCTATCCAAAACTAAAAATATGGCATATGTGCTATATAACAATCTATTACAAAACATAAATGGTGAAAAAGGAGGCATTGGAAAAAATAAACTGAAAATTCTAAGTTATTTACTTGGATAGTTTCATGTAATACTGTTATTTTAGTCTTTAAATACTTGATAACTTCATTTCCCTAACTAAGATTACTTTATAAATAAGCACATATTTTGATAATATAATGAAAATATAAAATAATCAGGTGAAAATTTGTAATTTTATAACAGTCTGATACACATTTTATATCAGTTAGTTTATACCCAATTGGATATAAGTACTTGAGTAAAAATAAAACACAATTAATTGGAAAATATTCTAATGAAAAACAGTAAGCTTGATCCACACTTGAAACTTCAAAACATGCTCTGTTTAGTCAAGAAAATTAAGGCAACAATCCCAGAAGTGAAGGGACCATTTTCTTAGTAATCAAATTCCATAAAGCCTTCTTTACTTCCATTTTGCGGGAGGCTGTAGATCAGAGGATTCAACATGGGGATGACCACTGTGTAGAACACGGAAGCCACTTTGTCCTGAGTCGGGGAGTAGCTGGAGGAAGGTCTGAGATAAGTGTAGATGGAGGTGGAATAGAACAGGAAGATGGCTGTCAGGTGAGACGCACACGTGGAGAATGCTTTGCGCCTCCCCTCCCCTGCATGCATGCAGAAGATGGAGCAGAGAATGCAGCAGTAGGAGGTGAGGGTCACCAGCAGAGCCCCAACCATATTCACACCAGCGAATGTGGACAAGATGCTTTCATGCAGGCAAGTGTCAGAACACGAGAGCTTAAAAAGTGGGGGACTGTCACAGAAGAAGTGATGGATGACATTGGAACTGCAGAATGGCAAGCTGCTCACATAACCTGTGTGAACCACAGAGTTCAACAGTCCTGCTGTGAAAGCCCCTGCTGCCATTTTTAGGCAGATGGTCCTGGACATGATCAAGGAGTAAAGGAGAGGGTTGCATATGGCCACATAGCGGTCACAGGACATTAACCCAAAAAGGATGCATTCAATTGTGGCAAACGCTACAAAGAAGTACATCTGCAGGAAGCAGCGAGCAAAGGAGATGGACTTCTTCTCTGATAATAGATCTACCAGCATCTTTGGGGTCACGGTGGATGAATAACAAACATCCACAAAGGACAGGTTAGCCAGGAAGAAGTACATGAGTGTGTGAAGTCTGGAGTCCATTCTGATTAAGAGGATCATCCCAACATTCCCCACAACTGTAAGCATATAAATCATAGAAAAAAGGCAAACGAGGATAACCTGTAGCTCCAGTGTGTCTGCTAATCCCAACAGAATGAACTCTGTCAATGAAGTATAATTTTTCTGGCCATTTATTACAGACATATTATGCATCAGCTTGCATTAGATGGAAACATTTCACTGTTCTATGTTTACATGAAGTCATAGGAATGTTCAGTATTCTTGCCTCGAGAAGCCCATGAACAGTATGAAAAGGCAAAATGATAGGATACCAAAAGAGGAACTCCCCAGGTCATTAGGGGCCCAATATGCTGCTGGAGATCAGTGGAGAAATAACTCCAGAAAGAATGAAGAGATGGAGCCAAAGCAAAAACAACACCCAGTTGTGTATGTAACTGGTGATAGAAGCAAGATACGATGCTGTAAGAGCAATATTGCATAGGAACCTGGAATGTCAGGTCCATGAATCAAGGCAAATTGGAAGTGGTCAAACAAGAGATGGCAAGGGTGAAAGTCAACATTCTAAGAATCAGCGAACTAAAATGGATTGGAATGGGTGAATTTAACTCAGATGACCATTATATCTACTACTGCAGGCAAGAATCCCTCAGAAAAAATGGAGTAGCCATCATGGTCAACAAAAGAGTCCAAATGCAGTACTTGGATGCAATATCAAAAATGACAGAATGATCTCTGTTCTTCTCCAAGGCAAACCATACAGTATCACAGTTATCCAAGTCTATGCCCCAACCAGTAACGCTGAAGAAGCTGAATGGTTTTATGAAGACCTACCAGACCTTTTAGAACTAAAACCCAAAAAGATGTCCTTTTCATTATAGGGGACTGGAATGCTAAAGTAGGAAGTCAAGAAACACCTGGAGTAACAGGCAAATTTGGCCTTGGAATGTGGAATGAAGCAAGGCAAAGACTAATAGAGTTTTGCCAAGAAAATGCACTGGTCATAGCAAACACCCTCTTCCAACAACACAAGAGAAGACTCTGCACATGGACATCACCAGATGGTCAACACCGAAATCAGATTGATTATATTCTTTGCACCCAAAGATGGAGAAGCTCTATACTGTCAACAAAAACAAGACCAGGAGCTGACTGTGGCTCAGATCATGAACTCCTTATTACCAAATTCAGACTGAAATTGAAGAAAGTAGGGAAAACCGCTAGACCATTCAGGTATGACCTAAATCAAATCCCTTATGATTATACAGTGGAAGTGAGAAATAGATTTAAGGGACTAGATCTGATAAATAGAGTGGGTGATGAACTATGGAATGAGGTTCGTGATATTGTACAGGAGACAGGGATCAAGACCATCTCCATTGAAAAGAAATGCAAAAAAGCAAAATGGCTGTCTGGGGAGGCCTTACAAATAGCTGTGAAAAGAAGAGAGGTAAAAAGCAAAGGAGAAAAAGTAAGATATAAGCATCTGAATGCGGAGTTCGAAAGAATAGCAAGAAGAGATAAGAAAGCCTTCTTTAGCGATCAATGCAAAGAAATCGAGGAAAACAACAGAATGGGAAAGAGTAGAGGTCTCTTCAAGAAAATTAGAGATACCAAGGGAACATTTCATGCAAAGATGGCCACATAAAGGACAGAAATGGTATGGACCTAACAGAAGCAGAAAATATTAAGAAGTGGCCAGAATACACAGAAGAACTGTACAAAAAGATCTTCAAAACTCAGATAATCATGATGATGTGATCATTCTCATCTAGAGCCAGACATCTTGGAATGTGAAGTCAAGTGGGCCTTGGAAAGCATCACTACGAACAAAGCTAGTGGAGGTGATGGAATTCCAGTGGAGCTATTTCAAATCCTGAAGAGGATGCTGTGAAAGTTCTGCACTCAGTATGCCAGCAAATTTGGAAAAGTCAGCAGTGGCCACAGGACTGGACAAGGTCAGTTTTCATTCCAATTCCAAAGAAAGGCAATGCCAAAGAATGCTCAAACTACCGCACAATTGCACTCATCTCACACGCTAGTAAAGTAATACTCAAAGTTCTCCAAGCCAGGCTTCAGCAATACATGAACCGTGAACTTCCTGATGTTCAAGCTGGTTTTAGAAAAGTCAGAGGAACCAGAGATCAAATTGCCAACATCCGCTGGATCATGGAAAAAGCAAGAGAGTTCCAGAAAAAACATCTATTTCTACTTTATTGACTATGCCAAAGCCTTTGACTGGGTGGATCAAAATAAACTGTGGACAGTTCTGAAAGAGATGGGAATACGAGACCATGTAACCAGCCTCTTGAGAAACCTGTATGCAGGCCAGGAAGCAACAGTTAGAACTGGACATGGAACAATGGACTGGTTCCAAATAGGAAAAGGAGTATATCAAGGATGTATATTGTCACCCTGCTTATTTAACTTATATGCAGAGTACATCATGAGAAATGCTGGACTGGAAGAAACACAAGCTGGAATCAAGATTGCCGGGAGAAACACCAGTAACCTCATATATGCAGATGACACCACCCTTATGGCAGTAAGTGAAGGGGAGATAAAAATCTCTTGATGAAAGTGAAAGAGGAGAGCGAAAAAGTTGGCTGAAAGCTCAACATTCAGAAAACGAAGATCATGGCATCCCGTCCCATCACTTTATGGGAATTAAATGGGAATACAGTAACAAACTATTTTGGAGGTCTCCAAAATCACTGCAGATGCTGATGCAGCTGTAAAATTAAAAGATGTTTGCTCCTTGGAAGAAAAATTATAAGCAATCTAGATAGCTTATTAAAAATCAGAGACATTACTTTTCCAACAAAGGACCGTCTAGTCAAAGCTATGGTTTTTCCAGTGGTCATATATGGATATGAGAGTTGAACTATAAAGAAAGCTGAGTGCTGAAGAACTGATGCTGTTGAACTGTGATGTTGGAGAAAAGTTTTGAAAGTCCCTTGGACTGCAAGGAGATCCAACCAGTCCACCCTCAAGGTAATCAGTCCTGAATATCCATTAGAAGGAATAGTGCTGAAGGTGAAACTCCAATCCTTTGGCCACCTGAGGTGAAGAACTGACTCATTTGAAAAGACTCTGATGCTGGGAAAGACTGAAGGTGGGAGGAGAAGGGGACAACAGAGGATGAGATAATTGGATGGCATCACTGACTCAATGGACATGAATTTGAGTTAAGTCCGGGAGTTGTTGATGAACAGGGAAGCCTGGCATACTGCAGTCCATGGGGTCGCAAACAGCTGTACATGACTGAGTGACTGAACTGAATTGAACTGAGTATTAACAGAACATAATTATATACACAATGCTCTAATGAAAATAAGTTTGACCAGTATTTCAAATTTCAAGACATAGTCTATTTAGGCCTGAACCACTCACAAAATAAAGGAACCCTTTTCCTAGTAATTACATTTCATAAATTCTTTTTACATCCTTATCTCTGAGGCTGTAGATCAGAGGATTCAACATGGGGATCACCACTATAAAACACAGAAGCCAATTAATCCTGAGTCAGGAAGTAGCTGGAAGTAGGTCTCAGATAAGTGTAGACGGAGGTGGAATGAATCAGAATAATATCAGTCAGGTGAGAGGCACATGTAAAGAATTCTTTGCACTTTTCCTCCCTGAATGGATACAAAAGGTGGAGAAGGGAATGTAGGAGTTGGAAGTGAGGCTCACCACCGGACTTCTGACTGTATCCACACCAGGCACTACAGACAAGATGATTTCATACAGATATGTGTCTGAACATGAGAGCTTAATAATTGAAGGGAAGTCAGAGAAGTGATGGGTAACATTAGAACTGCAGAATGTGAAGCTGCTTCTTCAACTTGTTTGAAACTTGGAGTTCAGCAGTCCTACAGTGAAAGCCCCTGCTGCCATTTTCAGGCAGACCATCCTGGACATGATCAAGGTGTAAAGAAGAGGGCTGCATATGGCCACATAGCAGTCATGGGCCATTAACCCAAAAAGGGTGCATTAATTTGTGGCCAAGGCTAAAAGAATTACATCTGCAGAAAGCAGCCAGCAAAGGAGATGGTCTTCTCTGCTATAAATCTACCAGCATCTTTGCAGTGATGATGGATGAATAACAAACGCTCACCAAGGACAGATTAGCCAGGAAAAAGTACATGTGTGAAGTCAGAAATTAGTCCTGATTAAAAGGATCATCCTAACATTCTCAACTGTAAGTGTGTCAATTACAGAAAAGAGCAAAAAGCGGATAACCTGCTGCTCCAGTGTGTCTGCCAATCCTGAAAAGATGAAATCAGTCAGTGAAATATATTTTTTCTGGCCATTTATTATGAATAAATTAGTGTGTGTGCTGCCAGTCACTAAGCTGTGTCCGACTGTTTGTGACCCCATATGCACTGTAGCTTGCCAGGCTTCCCCATCCTTCACAATCTCCAGGAGTTTGCTTACATACATGCCTATTGAGTCAATGATACTATCTAACCATTTCATCTTCCACCACACTCTCCTTTTGCCTTTAGTCTTTCCCAGCATCAGGGTTTTTTTTTTTTTTTCTCCAGTGAACTGGCTTTTCGCATCAGGTGGCCGAAGTATTGCAGCTTCAGCATCAATCTTCCCAGTGAATATTCAGGGTTGATTTCCTTTGGAATTGACTAGTTTGGTCTACTTTGAATTGAGTGGTTTGATCTCCTTGCAGTCTAAGGGACTCTCAAGAGTCTCCCCCAGCACCACAATTCAAAAGCATCAATTCTGTAGCAGTTAGCCTTCTTTATGGTCCAGCTCTCACATCCATACATGAGTACTGGAGAAACCATAGCTTTGACTATATAGACCTTTGTCAGCAAAGTGATGTCTTTTCTTTCTAATACACTGTCTAGGTTTAATCATAGTTTTCCTTCCAACAGTAACATCTTTTAATTTCTACTTTAACTTACAGTAGGTGTAAATATTTCCCTTTAAAAAGTTTGCTGGACATAGTAGAAATAGTAATAAGTGATATTAATAAATTATTAATAAATATTAACAAAGTAAATCAAATATGAATAAAAACTAAGGACAACGGGGTATACTAAACAAAGTAACCAAAGCAAGAAGAAAATTAATGTACAAGTGAATAAGACATTTATTAAGCAATTTACTGTGTTGTGTCTCAGTTGTATGACTCTCAAATAATTGATCTAAATCCATGTTTCACTTCTGCTTTTTGTAAATGCAACATCTATGTTCTATTCTTTCTCTCTTAGCACACATCCTAAGTACAGAACTATCTTTGCTGAAATATTCACAGGTATTTGAATTTTTTTTTCTCATAAAGAGCTCTCTATATTCTTCAGCCCCAAATTCATGCATCACCACTCTGAAATCACTTCTGTGTTCTCCAAACAGCAAAAATAACCCATTTTAAATAACCGCTATATTAACATTTTTCATGTTCTTAAGAATATTTCTATAGTTCAGTTCAGTTCAGTTCAGTAGCTCAGTCGTGTCTGACTCTTTGCTACCCCAAGAACCGCAGCATGCCAGGCCTCCCTATCCATCACCAACTGCTGGAGTCTACACAAGTCCATGTCCATTGAGTCAGTGATGCCATCCAACCATCTCATCCTCTATCCTCCCTTTCTTCTCCCACCTTCAATCTTTCCCAGCATCAGGGTCTTTTCAAATGAGTCAGCTCTTTGCATCAGGTGGCCAAAGCCTGGAGCTTTGGCCTTTGGAGCTTCAGCTTCAACATCAGTCCTTCCAATGAACACCCAGGACTGATCTCCTTTAGGATGGACTGGTTGGATCTCCTTGCAGTCCAAGGGACTCTCAAGAGTCTTCTTCAACACCACAGTTCAAAAGCATCAGTTCTTCAGCACACAGCTTTCTTTATAGTCCAACCCTCACATCCATACATGACCACTGGAAAAACCATAGCCTTGACTAGACAGACCTTTATTGGTAAAGTAATGTCTCTGCTTTTTAGTAAGCTGTCTAGGTTGGTCATAACTTTCCTTCCAAGGTGTAAGTGTCTTAATTTCTGTAGTACTTTAAATCAGATGACTGGTCTCTTTACACAGCTCACTAATGAATTAATGCCATATACCTGTCCACAGTAGTAAATGACAGAGACAGCACCACACATTTAACAGCATCTGTCTCAGTACTAATTTATCTAGTCTATTGTTTCCTTTTGTATTATAATCATTATTAACTCAGCTGAAGCACAAAAATAGGAAATTTGTCACTTCAAAAAAAATGAAAGGAAAGAAAATTTGATTTATATCTTTGTAAAAATTTGAGACAACTTTGAACACATGCTCTTTGTTGCCTTTTATACTGTTTTTTTCTTAAAGAGGGCAGGGTAACCATGGAGACTAGATAGTAGGGCTTAATTATAGAGTCAATCCTCTGAAGTGGAAACTCCATTATCAAAAGTAATTACGTATGATCACATGCAGGTAGATGCAATAAAACACTATGTGGAACTTGACTCATGATGTAGTTACAGATCTCTTTGTTACTTTAATGTTTCTTGCTAAAGTTTAAAAATTATTAATTTTGATTGGTTATTTAATATACTTTTTCTCTGTAGTTTTAGCCTATTTCAAAATGGTGCACATCCCCAGTTAAGTTAGTATACTTCCTTTCAGTTCAGTTCTGTTCAGTCGCTCAGTCATGTTGGACTCTGTGACCCCATGAACACCAGGCCTCCCTGTCCATCACCAGCTCCCAGGGTTCACTCAAACTCACATCCTTCAAATCGGTGATGCCTTCCAACTGTCTCATCCTCGGTCGTCCCCTTCTCCTCCTGCCCCCACTCCCCTCCCAGCATCAGAGTCTTTTCCAGTGAGTCAACTCTTGGCATGAGGTGGCCAAAGTACTGGAGCTTCAGCTTTAGCATCATTCCCTCCAAAGATCACCCAGGGCTAATCCCCTTTAGAATGGACTGGTTGAATCTCCTTGCAGTCCATGGGACTCTCAGGAGTCTTCTCCAACACCACAGTTCAAAAGCATTAATTCTTCATTGCTCAGCTTTTTTCATAGTCCAACTCTCACATCCATACATGATCACTGGAAAAACCATAGCCTTGACTAGACGGACCTTTGTTGGCAAAGTAATGTGTCTGTTTTTAACCTTAGTACAAGGAATTTATCCCATTCCTGTGTTAATCAAGCTCACTTCTTGAGTGAAATAAATGAGAAAGGGACACTAACTACATCCATTGATTAAAGAAACACTCTACCTGAGCAAGTAAGGCAATAATGTGAAAATATAAACTTTTTCATGGTTTCATAGTTGCATTTGTTTTTTTTTTTCTTTTTTCTTTATTTTTAAAATTTATTGATTTTTAATTGAAGGATAATTGCTTTACAGAACTGTGTTGGTTTCTGCCAAATGTCAACATGAATCAGCCACAGGTATACATGGAAACTTATACTACCATATGTAAAATAGATAGCCAATGGGAATTACTATATACCTCAGAGCACACATGCATTTGTTTTTTTGAAATTGTCTGTGATTCTTAACTTACATGGGGGTTAACTACAGATTTTCCATATCAAATACACAAGTCATAGGTGAAATAAATTACATTGGGTGTCCATATGAAAGGAGAGAATATTTACAGAAATAAATTATAGGAACATTTTCTTCTGTCATTCTTTCAAGGCAATAGAAATAAAAGCAAAAATAAAGCAATAGGACCTAATGAAACTTAAAAGCTTTTCCACAGGAAAGGAAAGTATAAACAACATGAAAAGACAATCTTCCAACTGGGTCAAAATTTTTACAAACAATACAACCAACAAGCACTTAACTTCCAAAAATACAAACAGCTCATATAGCTCAATAACAATACCACCAACAGACAGCCCAATCCAAGCATGGACAGGTGGCCTAAATAGACATTTCTACAAGGAAGACATACAGATGGCTAACAGGCACATGAAAAAGTCTCAACTTTCCTAATTATTAGAGAAATGCAAATCAAGACTACAATTAAGTGGCACCTAGTATAAGTCAGAATGGCCACATTAAAAAGTCTAAGTAAGTAAGTGAAAGTCACTCAGTCGTGTCCAACTCTTCGTGACCCCATGGGCTATATAATCTATGGAATTCTCTAGGCCAGAATACTGGAGTGGGCAGCTGTTCCCTTCTCCAGGAGATCTTCCCAACCCAGGGATCAAACCCAGGTCTCCCACACTGCAGGCAAATTCTTTACCAACTGAGCCACAACAGAAGCCCATTAATTAGTCTACAAATAGTAAATGCTGGAGGTGTGTAGAAAAGGGAACCCTCCTATACTGTAGGTGGGAATGCAAATTGATATAGCTACTATAGCAAAGAGTATGCAGATTCTTTTATAAACTGAAAATAGAGTTGTCATATGATCCAGCAATTTACTTCTGGGCATATATCCAAACAAAATTATAGTTGGAAAAAGACATATGCACCCTATGTTCATAGTGGTACTTCACTTCTAAACAATCTGCCCTATAATTTATCTACTAATTAAAAGCTCTGAATTCCTTTGTTAACTATTAGTCTTTGTAAAACATTTTGTCTTCATTTGTAAAGAAATTTCATTCTAATATTCATAATATTTTTCATGTAAGCTTATTTTTACAAAGCATCATTGAACTTTTCCCTCTCATATCAGAGGAAAACAGACCTCTTCACTTTCCAGTATTGACCTGGATTTTTGAGGAAGGATAAGGATATCCTAGGGGCTTCCCCAGTGACTCAGCTCGTAAAGAGGCTGCTGCAGTGCAGGAGACATCAGTTAGAGCCCTGGGTTGGAAAGACTCCCTGGAGTAGGAAAATTACTACCCACTTCAGTATTCTTGCCTGGAGAATTCCACTCACAGAGGAATCTGGTTCATGGGCTTGCATAGAGTCAGACATGACTGAGTGACTAACACTAGGAAGCATGGTGCAAAGCAAACAATGATACATAGCATGCTAAAAGGCATATTCAGAGAGAAATGCCCAGTTTAAAATAAGACTTAAGTGCTCAAAACCATGGAACCAGTTTGGGAAGGTTTTCTACGTGTGTGACCCAGATGATAAAGAATCTGCAATGTGGGAAACCTGGGTTTGATCCTGGGTTGGGAAGATACTCTGCAGAAAGGAAAGGCTACCCACTCCAGTATGCTTGCCTGGAGAATTCCATGGAGAGAGGAGCCAGGTGGGCTACCAAGCATGGGGTCTTAAAGAGTTGGATGCAGCTGAGGGACTTTCACTCAATGGGACTCAATGAACTCTATGCATGTTATGATATAGAAGTGATCTTGTACCCAGGAGATCAATGAGTTGGCCATTGCGGAAAATCTCTCTTTGGCACCAACACTGATCCCCCAAATGGTTCTTTTCCCTATGAAATAAGATAGTCTTTTCATACTCTCAAGCAGGTAGTGTGTTCTGAGATGAATACTATATTCAGAAGCCAGGACCTGAGGATGCCCTACCAGCATATAGGGAGGCATCCCCAGATTCTTCTCTCTCTAATTCTTGTAGAAACAGGGGTGTGTGTAGGAGGATCTACATTGATTCTCGTCCTATAGGACCCACAGCTTTCTATACACACTGAGTGATTGATGATCATATAGGTACCACCTTTTTGCATCACTGTGGTCACATCTATACTGGCAGCTTTAGAGGCTATCTCCCAGCACTGTCTAGTTTCCTCACTCTAGAAACTCGTTTCCAGTGTTGTCTTCATGAGAGGTGTTTTTTGGTGAAAACAAAAAACAAAAAAAACCTCCTGACCTGCCTTGCCACATTTCACAAGGAAAATCTGGAAAAAACTTTCTGAACTCAAATGCAACAAGTTATTACTACTTCTTCTCATCTTTTTGTGAAGTCATCAGAGGTATATATATCTACCCTAAGTTATCATTTTATGTCTTGAAAAATGATGTCATATTTTCAGTTCAAGTGCTCATCTTCAAACAGGACAAAAAGTACTAGGCTTGCTATACTTTGTTATAAATCATTATTTTAGTCTATTACTTTTTAGACAATATGTTGGCACTGGGGATATAAACTTGAATACTCTCATTTAATCAGAATATGTAGGCAGTGGGGCTTCCCAGGTGGTTGGACATGGGTTGGATCCCTGGGTCAGGAAAATCCCATGGAGGAGGAAATGACAATTCACTCCAGTATTCTTGCCTAGGAAATCCCATGGACAGAGGAGCTTGGGGGCTGCAGACAATGGGGCTGCAAAGAGTTGGCCAGGACTCAGCAACAGAGCATGCATGCAAGCAGATAGGCAATGCTCTTGAATGTTAAAAAGCAACAACACTAACAAAAACCATTAATAACTGCTATGAAAGCTTCCCTCGTAGCTCAGTCGGTAGAGACTGCCTGCAGTGCAGCAGACCTGAGTTTGACACCTGGGGTGGGAAGATACCCTGGAGAAGGAAATGGAAACCCACTCCACTGTTCTTGCCTGGAGAATCCCATGGACAAAGCAGCCTGGCCGCAAGAGGCGGACAAGGCTTAGTGACTAAACCAACACCACCATGTGTTATTTCAGAGATTTCAATAGCTCAGACTGAATTTGGGATGAATTTGTTATTTAAAAAATAACAGGAGGCTTTGTTTAATCTAGACATATGATATCACTTATCTATAATAATTAAGATTCATAGAAAAGTTGGGAAAGAACAGTGATTGGTGCATGGAGACTATAATAAATAAGAAGCAAATTTTATGAAGTGACGGCTTTGAGTCATATTACAATTCATTTCTGTAAAAATTTTCTCAGTGCCACCATAACCTCTTTATTTCTCAGACAATATATCATGGGGTTAAACATTGGTGTGACAACAGTATAAAAGAGAGAGAAATTTGTCCATTCCTATAGAATGACTGGACTTTGGTCTTAAATATGTAATGAGTCCTGATCCAAAGAACAAAGCCACAACCATGAGATGGGAAGAGCAGGTGGAGAAGGCCTTGGCTCGCCCAGTGGCTGAAGGCAGCTTCAAGATGGTCTCAATTATTCTCATGTAAGATCCAAGAATCAACATAAAAGGAATAGTGACAACTAGAACAGCAACTACGTAAACTAATGTCTCAGTTATACGGGTGTCCCCACAGGCAAGCTTAAGCACTGGGGGTATGTCACAGAAGAAGTGGTCCAACTGGTTCGAGCCACAGAAGGGCAGAGAGAAGATCTGGTGGGTTAACACTACATGCACTAGAACTCCACTGACCCAACAGCCCGCGGCCAGTTGGACACACAGCCTGCTGTTCATGAGGAGAGGGTACAGCAGTGGATTGCAAATGGCGACATACCTGTCATAAGCCATTGAAGTCAGAAGAAGACACTCAGTGGCCCCAAACACCAGAAAGAAATACATCTGAGCAGCACAGGCCAGAAAGGGTATATTTCTGTTTTGACTGCAAAGATCTATTAATAACCTGGGGACAGTAACTGATACATAGCATATTTCCAAGGAAGAAAAATTCCCTAGGAAAAAATACATGGGAGTCTGGAGGGAAGGATCCATCTTAGTTATTATGATAATGAGACTGTTTCCCATCAGAATAATCATATACATGATCAAAAACACCCCAAAAGAAATCCCTGTAGGTCAGGAATATCAGAGAAACCAAGCAAGATGAACTCCATCAATGTAGTCTGGTTCCACCGTGGGGGATTTTGTCCTCTGGATCCCATCTGCAAACAAAAGGTTTAGAAGTCATTACAATTCACTGGACCCAGCAGTGAAATGGGTTAAATTAAATTGATGATTTTAACTTCACTGACAGAATATAGAGAACCTGTCTGCCAGTGCAGGAGATGTAAGAGCCACAAGTCCAATACCCAGGTTGGGAAGGTCCCCTGGAAGAGGGCATGGCAACCCATTCCAGTATTCTTGCCTGGAGAATCCCATGGCTAGAGGAGCATGGGGATTCATGGAGTCGCAAAGACTCAGACATGACTGAAGGGAATTAACGCATGCTCACACACAATATAATATATATATCCATTTAAACTTTTATTTGTTTTGTGTTTAAGATATATCAAATCCCATATCCTCAAATTCCATAATGTAAATACAAAAAAATCTTGAGTTCTTTTGAGTCCTTTTGTTCTTTTGACTCATGTGAGAGATTTTGAATATATGAATAACCCAGAAAGACAGACAACAGTAAAATAAGAGCAAACCTGAGAAGTAGCCCATTCTAGGATAAGAACAGCTCTAGTTAACTGGGGAAATTCTCTAAAGAAATATCCTTCCCCTTCCTGGTTTCCGTTTGCTTTTTAGCTGTATTTTTTCTGCCTAGCACCTTCTAATTTGCAATTAGTTTATAAGAGTCTTTCACATCTGATTTGAAGTGAGCTTCATCTCAGATAACTAAAGGGCATGGTGATTATAGCACTCAACTGCAAGATGGAGCTCAGGTCAGCCTGGGTCACTCACTCACTGGAAAAGAAGCTTAGATCCCAGATAGGAGGAAAAAAAAAATAGAACTCTCCACTTGCCTCCATCATAGAGGACAATATTCCACTTAATATATCATAGAAATTAATATTATAAATAAAACATCATAGCGGGTCACACATTCACTTGAAGTTTAGAACATGACATAAAGGCAATAAGAATTGTTGGAATACATCCTCACCCCACCATAATCCCTCAACAATCTTAATGACTGATAAGCCTGCTTACCAAATTTTAGACCTTTGGAAGTAGGATTATGGGGGCTTAACAGGCAGCTCAGTGGTAATGAATCTGCCTGCAATGTTGGGGAGACACAGAGAATGCAGGTTCGATCCCTAGGTTGGGAAGATTCCCTGGAAAAAGAAATGACAACATGCTCCAGTATTCTTGCCTGGGAAATCCCGTGGACAGAGAAGCCTGGCAGGCTACAGGGCATACTGTCTAAAATAATCAGACATGACTTAGTGACTAAACAACAAAAACTAAAAGATTATAGCCTTCACAGGGTGACTAAATAAGAAAAAGGGAAAATAAAATGTTTAAGAGAATTTCATCTCAGAGTTCATGCCAGACAAAATGTAAGATGACCATTTGTATGTTTTCTTGTCTTTAAATATGAGTTTCTTAATATATGCATTATGTTACATAATGCATAATGTATTGTGAATGAGTAATATATATTCTAAATATCTGAATCTGAATAACTATCAAATACACAGTGCTAAATGCAGTGTAGCATTTCTTTAATCAACTCCTTTTAATACTTAAGCATTTTCACCAAATACATTTAGTCTCTCCATCACCAGACTACTTCCTAGAAATCCTTTTTTGTGGTTTCCAGCCAACCTTCACTAATGGTACTGTGACTTTTTTTCACAGATTGCTGCAATTTCCTAGCACACTGTCATGCATTCTTTCTAACATCTACCTCATTTCCCTAATTTGCTTTTGCTCCCTTTAGAGCACAACTACCCTCTCTTCTTTTAAGGATCTCTCCAGTTTCCCACTGTTGACAAAAACCCCAGACAACTCAAATGTTTACCATTTCTACTTTAACTTCTTAGCACTCAGAAGTTTCAAGTTTTTCCATTCTTATTGTAGTGAATTATCCTTAAGTCAGTGTTTAATTTTTCAGACTGAATTCTAAAGGCAGAAGTTCCCTCCTTTTTCATCTCTGTCTACAGCTCCAAAGTGTCAAAAGAAGGGAACAAGGGCCTGAGAAGTTCTGGTTCAAATATTAATGATATGTTGCTCAAACTCGGACTTCGTGTGGTTCTCTGAATCTTCTCTTGCCATCTGTGTCTTCACATTTTCTGATCTCTTTGCTCTTTATTCCCTCTTCTTTTCACTTTTAGGTAGCTACTTTGCATGTTCTGTCATCTCACACTTTCAAGATTTTATCCCTCTATGTATGTGCATATGTTTCATTTTTCTTCAGAAATGAAAGCATTTGAAAACCAGCTGAGGAAAAGGGGGTTAAATTTTCAGTCACACAGATGTTTGTATGAGTGTGTCTGTGGGTCTTCATTCGCTGAGTCATGTCTGACTCTTTGTGACCCCATGAGGCTCCTCTGTCTATGGGATTTTCCAGGCAAGAATACTGGATGGGTTGCAATTTCCACCTCCAAGGAACCTTCCTGACCCAGGGTTCAGACCCACGTCTCTTCCCTGCGACTCCTGCATTCGCAGGTGGATTCTTTACCACTGAGCCACTGGGAAACCCTTGTTTGAATGTATAAGGCAGTAAATCAATATATATTTTGTCATATATATTGTAGTTTATTGAGGAAAGCTGTTAATACTAAGCATGTGCTAAATAAAAAGTATGTTATATACTATGGACACTAAGCATAAATAATATGAATTTAGTTTCTGTCATTACAAACTCAGAAACTAGTGTGGCTTCAGATAGATGAGTCAGACAGAAACCTAGGATGTGTAGAGTCTAGGTAGTGAGAATTAAAAGACATTATGAGTCTTCTGGACTCTGAGGGAGAGGGAAAGGGTGGGATGGTTTGGGAGAATGGCAATGAAACATGTATATTTTCCTGTAAGAAACGAAGCACCAATCTATGTTCAATGTAGGATGCAGGATGCATGGAGCTGATGCACAGGATGATTCAAGTAGAGGATGTGGGGTGGGAGGTGGGAGGGGGCTTCGGCATTGGCAGATTGTGTTCACCTATGGCTGATTCGTGTCAATGTATGGCAAAACAAATACAGTATTGTAATTAAAAAAATAAATAAATTTAATTAAAAAAAAAAAAAAAAAGGTTTCCAAACACCAGGACACATTCTTGCAGCCAAGTCTATGGTGAGCCTTGGAAGCACAGAGGGCAACATAACAGGAAGGAAAAATAAATAAATAATTAAAACCAAAAAAAAAAAAAAGAAAAAAAAGACATTATGAGAGGTCCAGAAAATAACTTGAGGAAGACTGTCACATCTTAGGGTATCACAGAATTATTCTTTTATTTTTACTTTTAAGAAAACACAGGAAAATATTTTCTAGGAAAAAAAATGCACTCATATACTTACTCAGGTTCATATTCCAAAAACTGATCAACCATTTACACAGGTGAGTAGCTTATATATAAGGATTTCTTGACAGGTGACTGCATGCATGTAGATTTTCTACTCATCTCAGCAATCATGGTCCATTTAAACAGATTCAAGTACTCACTGACATTGAATAGCTTAAAAATGAAACTTAGATATATTCTTGTAATATATCTTTACTTAAATTACCAGAGCTTTTTTTTCCTGGTTGAAAATATATACAGTAATAATAAGATGTAACTCAGTTGTTTTGAGGGGCAAGTAGCATCAGCTGTGTTAACTACTTGATTTCAATGGATAGTTGTAGTCCTATAGGGCATTCTTTCTTAAGATCATCATCATATTTACTGTATTTATCATTATTATTTTAAAACTAACTTTTCACTCTTTTGGAAATTAGCTACTTTGTACCCGGCCCTGGAGTGGAATTTTTCTCAACCTGGGAGAGAAAAGAATGTACAAGGCAGTATTTTGTCAGGTATACTGAGTTAAAATTAGTACATTATGTTGGGTAGGTACAGACCAAAAAGAGTATCTTGGGAAAAAAAAATTCTAACTTTCAGGACTTTTAATGTATTTTTTTCTCTTATCTATGCCAATTCTTACAGTTGTACTAAGAAAACACAAGACAAGAAGACTATGCTACAGAAAGCAAAATTAAATTTAAAATCTAACTTAAATCCTATTTAGTGTCTGAAACATCCCCATAAATAGCTTTGTTTGATTATTCTCTTTCCAGAAGTTGAGCTGTTCACTCCATTAACAATTAATCATTGTTGGCAATTCCAACATGGGAGCTTCAGTCCTTCCTTTACCAATTTTTTCTGTTTTAGCAGAAACAAGTATAGCAATGGGCTTCCCTGTTGGCTCAGTGGTAAAGAAGTCACCTGCCAAAGCAGGAGCCACAGGTTCGATCCCTGGGTTGGGAAGGTTCTCCAGTAAAGGAAATGGAAACCACTCCAGAATTCCTGCTTGGGAAATCCCATGGACAGTGGACGTGGCAGGCTATATTCCATGAGATCCGAAAGAGCAGGAAATAACTTAGTGACTAAAAAACAACAGCAATCATAGGAATGGAAAGGAGAGAGGTGCGATTATCGGAAATAAATGTTTTATTGCTAACCGCATTTAAACAGATTATGTGCTAACCTTGTTTATCTTTGTTATCTCACTTATTGCAATATAAATGAAATAGGTACTCTAATGATTCACATTTTCATAAAAAGCCAGAGGCAAGGAAAGGTTGAGTAACTTGTGCAATGTCAAGAAACTAGCGTGTGATTTAGGAGATGCCAAATTCAGCAGTGTAATGCTAGAGTCCATTTTGTTAATCAGAATTCAGTGGGCTTGACAGTTCATTCCATGGTAATTATTTTGAATTTAATATTCTGAACAATATCAATAAATAAAATAAAATAAAATTCTTCACAGCAACAATTTGATATAATATTCATTTAGTATTCCACTTATTATTTTAAAAATAAATGACCTTAATCAATTAGAGTCTGTATATCTCAAGTTCAGAAGATTTATCTCATAAATGACTCTCTTCTGGAAAAAAAAATTTGTATTTCTTTTGATTGTTGAATTTAAAAATATGCTATAATAAATTAACCAGGGTAAAATTATAGCTGCTTACCTTTGTTTTAAAAATCACCACATGATGCTCTTTTACATAAAATATGGTCTTTTTAATATAAATGTCTGATTTGATGTTTTCAAGTAACAAATCCATCCATTCTTAACTTTCCTTGAAGTTCATAATTTGCTTAAATCAGTACAACTTAGATATAAAAAAATACCCTCTGATTTGTTGAAGAGAATCTTCTCTTCATGTCATGCTGTATTTTTAAACTCAATAAACTGTTTATCAAGTGGTAACCTAAATAACCATGACAGCCTCTGGGTCAATTAACACAGCCTTGAAGTTTCTCTCTCTGTGGAATATGGTCTGAGGAGCTCTAGCCACCAGGCCACTCCCCTTTCCCTATCTCCCCATCCTCTACACCTTAGGAAAGTAGAGCAATACTCCTGCTAGGAAAGGCTGCATAAGACATTCAGAATCTCAAATTTGATCTATATCTGTATGAATTCATTGGATACTAAGGTTCCAACTATTAATGCACTATTCCTTAACTTCACAGGCTATATCTTGCAAATTATCTAGTGTTCACGTATCATCTTATTTGTTTATGAGTTATGGCCCTCTGTTTATGCCATGTATAGGATTTTTCTTTAATTGTAAGTATATACATAAGAAAAAATAAGCGTTAACAAGAGGCTATAATACACAGAGTTTCAACTTTGCTATTGATGTTGATCAAGTTGGATCATGGTGATGAACAGGGAGGCCTGGTGTGCTGCGATTCATGGGGTCGCAAAGAGTCGGACACAACTGAGCGACTGAACTGAACTGAAGTTGGAAAATGTCACAAGGACTTTAAACTTAATAAGAGAAAAAGATGGACTGAATTTTTATTGTTTCTCTGAATCTTTGGTAGGCTGTGTCAGTTCAGTTCAGTTCAGCCGCTCAGTTGGGTCCACCTCTTTGCAATGCCATGGACTGTAACCCTCAGACTTCTCTGTCCATGGAATTCTCCAGGCAAGAATACTGGAGTGGCTAGCCATTCTCTTCTCCAAGGAATTTCTAGACCCAGGTATTGAACCTGGGTCTCCTGCTTTGCAGGACGATTCCTTACCATCATGTATTCAGCCTTTATTTATTTATTTATTGTTGTTGTTGTCTAGTTGTTAAGTTGTGTCTCTTTGGGGACCCCATGAACTATGGCTTGCTAGGCTCCTCTGTCCATGAGATTTCTCAGGCAAGACTACTGGAGTGGGATGCCATCTACTTCTCCAGGGGATCTTTCTGACCTAAGGATCGATCTTGCATCTCTTGCATTGGTGGCTGATTCTTTACCTCTGAGCCTCCAAGAAACACTTTATTTATTGTTCAGTTCAGTTCAGTTCACTTGCTTAGTCGTGTCCAACTCTGTGAGACCCCATGAATCGCAGCACGCCAGGCCTCCCTGTCCATCACCAACTCCCAGAGTTCACCCAAACTCATGTGCATTGAGTCAGTGATGCCATCCATCCATCTCATCCTCTGTTGTCCCCCTTCTCCCCCTGCTCCCAATCCCTCCCAGCATCAGGGTCTTTTCCAGTGAGTCAACTCTTCACATTTATTGTAGTCTTCAATAAATATCTAGCCATATCAGGTGTTGTGCTATACTCTTCAAGAGACACAGCCAACTTTACAGCCTGTAAGTTGGTGGCAGGGTCTGACTGCCAGTCACCTGCTCATCTCTGAGGTAGCGCTGATATGTCACATTCTATGACAAGAAACCCATTATTCTTGCAGGTAAAGTTAAACATTTCTATTGTAGTGCTGTTTATTTAATAGCTGCTGCTGCTGCTGCTGCTGCTGCTGCTAAGTCGCTTCAGTCGTGTCCGACTCTGCACAACCCCATAGATGGCAGCCCACCAGACTCTCCCATCCCTGGGATTCTCCAGGCAAGAAGAGAAACCCACCACTGGGTTTGACCTTTATTATATTATGTTTTAAAATTTGTTCCATGTTCTGACTTTCTCTCTTGTCATAATTCCTTGATTGTAGGCCATTTGTTTTATTTGCTGCACATTCAACTCCAAGTATTGCACCATTTAGCTAGAGAACTATGGGACTTTTGAAGGTATAATTTATACCTTCATCACTGAGTCTTTCCAAATTAGCAATCATATCTGTCATGTTCTTTTATTTTTGATCCAATGGGAAGAAAGGTAGTTCAGTAGTCTTGACAAGTGTGCCTTAAATGTGTATTATTGGAATATATGATGTTTCTATATGACTATTTTGTGACAAAATTGTAAAAATATTGATCTGTCATTTTTTATCGAAAAAGACAAATTTTTGCCATTGAAGAAGTGAAAACATGAATATGTATGGCCACTGCCTTATGGACTGTAGGCCATGGCTAGGTCTACTTTATACTGCTTTCTCGTGAACTGTAAAGTCTCCTGGAGCCAATCACAAAGACAGGAAATCTCATTTCTGGGCCCTGATGGCATTGCTGTTCAAGGGAAAATGGCATGAACATTCAAAACTAGAGATGGGATATGTAAGGATAACACAAATTACATTAACTTTTTATTTTCTTGAGGAGACAGAAAAACAAAATAATTCTGGTAAATTTTCCTTGTTCAATAAAGTTGTTCATATAATTTGAAGTTTTTAGAGTCATGGTAAGAATTAAGGAGTGGTATTAAACATTAATATAATGGTTTTGTTTTGTTTCCAGCTTTATTAAAGTATGATTGGCAAAACTGTAATGTAAAAGTATTACAAATTATAACTTTGTAACATATTTAAAGTACACAAGGTGATTATTTAACATATCTATAAACTGGGAAATAGTTACCAAAATAAAATTAGCACATCTATCACCTCATCTATTTTTTCTCTTAGCAGATTTTGTTAACAGTATTACTCTCTACAGTCATCATGAAGTACATGAGATTCATAGAACTTGTGTGCCATGTGCCAAGTTGCTTCAGTTGTGTCTGACTGTGACCCATAGGCTGTAGCCTGCCAGGCTCCCCTGTCCATGGGATTCTCCAGGTGAAAGTACTGGAATGGGTTGCCATTTCTTACTCTAGAGGATCCCCTAACCCAGGGACTGAACCCACGTCTCTTGCATCTCCTGCATTGGCAGGCGGATTCTTTACCACCAGCACCACCTGGAAAGCCTCCCTTGGAACTTATTTTATAGCAGAAAGAGTGTATCCTTTGCACAACACCTCCCCCTTTCCCTCACCCTGGCAATCAGTGTTTCTACTCTCCATTCCTGAGTTTTAATTTCTTAATATATATTACACATATAAGTGCTACATGCAGTATATGTCTTCTGTGTCTGGCCTATTTCACTTAGCATTATGTCCTCCAGGTTCATCCATGTTATCATTCATATCAGGATTTCTTTATTTTTTAACACTGAATAATAACTCATTGCATATAATACTACACCACTTTTATTCATTTATCTGTTGACAAAAACATTGTTTCTATCTAGGCTATTGTGAATGATCTTGTATTAAACAACGGAGTTCAGATGTCTCTTTGAGACATTTTATTGCTTTTGAATATTTACTCAGAAATGGATTGCTGTATCATATAGTAATTATTGTATATTTTTATTTTTGAAACACATTTATATTGTTTTCTATAGTGACTCTACCAATTTACATTCACACCAGCAGTGTATGAGGATTCTCTTATAACCACATTTGCCAACTTTGTTATCTCTTTTCATTTTGATAGCAGATAACCTACTGGAAATGGTTAGTTTCATTCCACTCCCAAAGAAAGGTAATGTCAAAGAATATACAAACTACCACTCAATTGCAATCATCTCACATGCTAGCAAAGTAATGTGCTAAATTTTCCAACCTAGGTTTCAACAGCATGTGAACCAAGAACATCCAAGTGTTGAAGCTGGATTTAGGAAAGGTAGAGGAACCAGAAATCAAATTGCCAACATCTATCAGATCATACAAAAAGCAAGGGATTCAGAAAAACATCTGCTTCTGCTTCACTGGCTACGTTAAAGTCTTTGAATGTGTCAATCACAGCAAACTGGAAAATTTTTGAAGAGATGGTAATACCAGACTAGCTGACCTGCTTCCCTGAGAAATCTGTATGCAGCTCAAGAAGCAACAGTTAGAACCAGATATGGAAAAACAAACTGGCTTGAAATTGGAAAAAGGAGTACATGAAGACTGTATATTGTCCCTCTGCTTATTTAATTTATATGTAGAGTACATCATGTGAAATGCCAGGCTGGGTGAAACACAAGCTGGAATCAAGATTCCTGGAAGAGATATCAATAACCTCAGATATACAGATAACACCACCCTTATGGCAGAAATCGAAGAAGATCTAAAGAGCCTCTTGATGACGGTGAAAGAGGAGAGTGAAAAAACTGGCTTAAAACTCAGCATTCAAAAACTAAGATGATGGTATCCAGTTCTATCACTCCGTGGCAAATAGGTGGGGAAAGAATGGAAACAGTGACACAGGATCTTATTTTGGGCTCCAAAACCACTGCAGGTGGTGACTGCAGACATGAGATTAAAAGAGCTTGCTCCCTTGAAGAAAAGTTGACAGACCTAGGACAGCATATTGAAAAGCAGAGATATAACATTGTCGACAAAGTCTGTCTAGTCAAAGCTATGGTTTTTCGAGTTATCATGTGTGAATGTGAGGTTTGAACCATAAAGAAAGCTGAGCACTGAAGAACTGATGCTTTTGAACTGTGTTGTTGGAAAAGAATCTTGAGAGTCCCTTGGATGGCAGGGAGATCAAACCAGTCAGTCTTAAGCAACAAAAGCACAGATAAACAAGTGGAACCGCATCAAACTAAAAATCTCCTGCACAGCAAAAGAAAGCATCAACAAAATAAAAAGGCTATCTTGAAATGGAAAAAATATATTTCCAAGCCATATATTCTATAAGAGGTTAATATCCAAAAAATATAAGAAACTCATGCAATTCAATAGGAAAAAAAAAATAATAAAAAGATTAAAACTTGGCAAATGATTTGAAGACATTTTTTCAAAGAATATATATAAATGGTCAACATGTGTATTAAAAGATGCTCAACATCATTAATAAGCAGGGCCTTGCCAATAAAAACCACAAAATAGCTATCAGCTCATACCTGATAGGTTCAGTTCATTTCAGTTTGGTTGCTCAGTTGTGTCCAACTCTTTGTGACCCCATGGACTGCAGCACACAAGACTTCCCTGTCCATCACCAACACCCAGAGCTTGCTCAGACTCACAATCATCAAGTCAATGATGCCATCCATCCATCTCATGCTCTCTCATCCCCTTCTCTTCCTGTCTTCAATCTTTCCCAGCATCAGGGTTTTTATCAAAGAGTCAGTGCTTCACATGTGGTGGCCAAAGTACTGGAGTTTCAGCTTCAGCATCAGTCCTTCCAGTAAATCAGTTCAGTTCAGTTCAGATCAGTCATGTCCGATTCTTTGCGACCCTATGAATCGCAGCACACCAGGCCTCCTTGTCCATCACCATCTTTTGGAGTTCACTCAGACTCACATCCATCGAGTCCATGATGCCATCCAGCCATCTCATCCTCCATCGTCCCCTTCTCCTCCTGCCCCCGATCCCTCTCAGCATCAGAGTCTTTTCCAATGAGTCCACTCTTCCCAAGAGGTGGCCAAAGTACTGGAGTTTCAGCTTTAGCATCATTCCTTTCATAGAAATCCCAGGGCTGATCTATTCAGAATGGACTGGCTGGATCTCCTTGCAGTCCAAGGGACTCTCAAGAGTCTTCTCCAACACCACAGTTCAAAACCATCAGTTCTTCGGTGCTCAGCCTTCTTCACAGTCCAACTCTCACATCCATACATGACCACAGGAAAAACCATAGCCTTGACTAGACGGACCTTAGTCGGCAAAGTAATGTCTCTGCTTTTGAATATACTATCTAGGTTGGTCATAACTTTTCTTCCAAGGAGTAAGTGTCTTCTAATTTCATGGCTGCAGTCACCATCTGCAGTGATTTTGGAGCCCCCAAAATAAAGTCTGACACTGTCTCCACAGTTTCCCCATCTATTTCCCACGAAGTGATGGGACCGGATGCCGTGATCTTCATTTTCTGATTGTTGAGCTTTAAGCCAAGTTTTTAACTCTACTCTTGCACTTTCATCAAGAGGCTTTTTAGCTCCTCTTCACTTTCTACCATAAGGGTGGTGTCATCTGCATATCTGAGGTTATTGATATTTCTCCCGGCAATCTTGATTCCAGCTTGTGTTTCTTCCAGTCCATGATGTACTCTGCATGTAAATTAAATAAGCAGGGTGACAATATACAGCCTTGACGTTCTCCTTTTCCTATTTGGAACCAGTCTGTTGTTCCATGTCCAGTTCTAACTGTTGCTTCCTGATCTGCATACAGATTTCTTAAGAGGTAGGTCAAGTGGTCTGGTATTCTCATCTCTTTCAGAATTTTCAACAGTTTATTTTGATCCACACAGTCAAAGGCTTTGGCATAGTCAATAAAGCAGAAATAGATGTTTTTCTGGATCTCTTGCTTTTTCCATGATCCAGTGGATGTTGAAAATTTGATCTCTGGTTCCTCTGCCTTTTCTAAAACCAGCTTGAACATCAGGGAGTTCACGGTTCACGTATTGCTGAAGCCTGGCTTGGAGAATTTTGAGCATTACTTTACTAGCATGTGAGATGAGTGCAATTGTGCGGTAGTCTGAGCATTCTTTGGCATTGCTTTTCTTTGGGATTGGAATGAAAACTGACCTTTTCCAGTCCTGTGGCCACTGCTGAGTTTTCCAAATATGCTGGCATATTGAGTGCAGCACTTTCACAATATCATCTTTCAGGATTTGAAACAGCTCAATTGGAATTCCATCACCTCCACTAACTTTGTTTGTAGTGATGCTTTCTAAGGCCCACTTGACTTCACGTTCCAAGATGTCTGGCTCTAGATTAGTGATCACATCATTATGATTATCTGGGTCATGAAGATCTTTTTGCACCGTTCTTCCGTATATTCTTGCCACTTCTTAGTATCTTCTGCTTCTGTTAGGTCCAGACCATTTCTGTCCTTTATTGAGCCCATCTTTGCATGAAATGTTCCCTTGGTATCTCTAATTTTCTTGAAGACATCTCTACTCTTTCCCATTCTGTTCTTTTCCTCTATTTCTTTGCATTGATCACTGAAGAAGGCTTTCTATCTCTTCTTGCTATTCTTTGGAACTCTGCATTCAGATGCTAATATCTTTCTTCTGCTCCTTTGATTTTCACCTCTCTTCATCTCACAGCTATTTGTAAGGCCTCCCTGGCAGCCGTTTTGCTTTTCGCATTTCATTTTCATGAGGATGGTCTTGATCCCTGTCTCCTGTACAATGTCATGAACCTCATTCCATAGTTCATCAGGCACTCAATCTATCAGATCTAGGCCCATAAATCTATTTCTCACTTCCACTGTATAATCATAAGGGATTTGATTTAGGTCATACCTGAATGGTCTAGTGGTTTTCCCTACTTTCTTAAATTTAAGACTGAAATTGGTAATAGGAGTTCATGATCTGATCCACAGTCAGCTCCAGGTCTTGTTTTTGTTGATTGTATAGAGCTTCTCCATCTTTGGCTGCATAGAATAAAATCAATCTGATTTTGGTGTCGACCATCTGGTGATGTCCATGTGTAGAGTCTTTTCTTGTGTTGGAGGAGAGTGTTTGCTATGACCAGTGCATTTTCTTGGCAAAACTCTATTCGTCTTTGCCCTGCTTCATTCCGCATTCCAAGGCCAAATTTGCCTGCTACTCCAGGTGTTTCTTGACTTCCTACTTCTACATTCCAGTCTCCTATAATGAAAAGAACATCTTTTTTGGGTGTTGGCTCTAAAAGGTCTGATAGGTCTTCATAAAACTGTTCAACTCAGTTTCTTCAGTGTTACTGGTTGGGACATAGACTTGGATAACTGTGATATTAAATGGTTTGCCTTGGAAACGAACAGAGATCATTCTGTTGTTTTTGAGATTGCATCCAAGTATTGCATTTCAGACTCTTTTGTTGACCATGATGGCTATTCCATTTCTTCTGAGGGATTCCTGACCGCAGTAGTAGGTTAAATTCACCCATTCCAGTCCATTTTAGTTCGCTGATTCTTAGAATGTTGACTTTCATCCTTGCCGTCTCTTATTTGACCACTTCCTATTTGCCTTGCTTCATGGACCTGACATTCCAGGTTCATAGGTAATATTGCTCTTTACAGCATTGGATCTTGCTTCTATCATCAGTCACATGCACAACTGGGTAATGATTTTTCTTTGGTTCTATCCTCTCATTGTTACTGGAGTTATTTCTCCACTGGTCTCCAGTAGCATATTGGACACCTAATGACCTGGGGAGTTCCTCTTTTGGTAGCCTATCATTTTGCCTTTTCATTCTGTTCATGAGGTTCTCAAGGCAAGAATACTGAAGTGACTTGCCATTCCCTTCTCCACTGGACCAACTTCTGTCAGCCCTTTCCACCATGACCCACCCGTCTTGGGTTGCCAGGCAGGCTTGGCTTAGCTTCATTGAATTAGACAAGGCTGTGGTCCTAGAGTGATTAGATTGACTAGTTTTCTGTGAGTATGGTTTCAGTGTGTCTCCCCTCTGATACCTTCTTGCAACACCTACCATCTTACTTGGGTTTCTCTTAACTTGGGCATTATATCGATAACCTCAGATATGCAGATGACACCACCCTTATGGTAGAAAGTGAAGAGGAGCTAAAAGCCTCTTGATGAAAGTGAAAGAGGAGAGTGATTAAGTTGGCTTAAAGCTCAACATTCAGAAAGCAAAGATCATGGCATTCGGTCCAATCACTTCATGGGAAATAGATGGGGAAACAGTGTCAAGACTTTATTTTGGGGGCTTCAGAATCACTGCAGATGGTGACTGCAGCCATGAAATTAGAAGATTCTTATTCCTCAAAGAAAATTAAGACCAACCTAGATAGAATTGAAAATCAGAGTCATTACTTTGCCGACTAAGGTCTGTCTAGTCAAGGCTATGGTTTTTCCTGTGGTCATGTATGGATGTGAGAGTTGGACTGTGAAGAAGGCTGAGCACCGAAGAACTGATGGTTTTGAACTGTGGTGTTGGAGAAGACTCTTGAGAGTCCCTTGGACTGCAAGGAGATCCAGCCAGTCCATTCTGAATAGATCAGCCCTGGGATTTCTATGAAAGGAATGATGCTAAAGCTGAAACTCCAGTACTTTGGCCACCTCTTGGGAAGAGTGGACTCACTGGAAAAGACTCTGATGCTGAGAGGGATTGGGGGCAGGAGGAGAAGGGGACGACGGAGGATGAGATGGCTGGATGGCATCATGGACTCGATGGATGTGAGTCTGAGTGAACTCCAAAAGATGGTGATGGACAGGGAGGCGTGCTGCAATTCATAGGGTCGCAAAAAGTCAGACACGACTGAGCCACTGAACTATCTTGGGCGTGGGGTATCTCTTTACGACTGGTCCAGCAAAGCACAGCCACTGCTCCTTACCTTGGATGAGAGTTATATCCTTACCGCCACCATTCCTAACCTTCAATGTGGGATCACTCTTATAGGCCCTCCTGTGCCTGCGCAGTCACTGCTCCTTGGGTTGCTCCTTCCAGCTGCCGGCCCTGGCCTCGGGCTCAGGCTGGCTCCTCTGGGTAACCACTCTGGGCCTCGAGCACCAGGTGGCTTCTTCCAGCCGCCCCTGACCTTGGACACGGGGTTTCTACCCCCGGCTGCCCCTGACCTCGGACGTGGGGTGTCTCCTCCTGGCCACCACTGACCTTGGATGTGGGATAGCCCCTCCCAGCCACCGCCCCTGACCTCGGACGTGGGGGTAGCTCCTCCCGGCCACCACTGACCTCGGACACAGGGAAGCTCCTCTCAGTCATTCCTGCACCGTCGCAGCCTGGCACTGTAGGCTGCTGCCCCTGAACTCGGAAGTAGGGTAGCTCCTCTCGGCCGTGCTTAGTGCCCGCCCGGCTCTCACAGTGAATATTCCAGTGATTATTCAGGACCAATTTCCTTTAGGATTGACTGGGTGGATCTCCTTTCAGTCCAAGGGACTCTCAAGAGTCTTCTCCAACACCACAGTTCAAAGGCATCAATTCTTCAGTGCTCAGCTCTCTTCATAGTCCAACTCTCACATCCGTAAAGAACAGTAATGCTAAAATCTGAGTCACTGAGTTCAGATTCTGTCCAAGAGATGGTTTCTGAATACATCCCACAAATATCTTGTCATCAGTCCCTTCTCTTTCACTTTCTCTTATTAAACGTGTATTCTGTGAATCCATCCTCTTCATCTTCTTTCTGTCATGACATGATTGCCCATGTCAGGTCTGTTTATAACATGACTAAGTCTACTGCTTGCTGGATTCAAACTGATTTTAAAGTTTCATGGATGGATTTGTAAATGGAAAAAAAAAAAAAGTACCAGAAATAGCAACAATTCATTTCACATTGCAGCTTACTTTGAGAGGTGTAATTTGCTAAAGTATTTAGAAAGAAACTGTTCATTAATTAGCACCCAATTACATTAAGTTTCTTTACACATTGAGCAAATGTAAAAGCCCATTGTACCTAAGGAATTTTGAGCAAGAGCAAATCTGGAGTGATCACACTTCCCAGACTTCAAATGACATATTTTTTTATTTTTCATTTTTACTTTATTTTGCTTTACAATACTGTATTGGTTTTGCCATACATCAACATGAATCCGCCACGGGTATACATGAGTTCCCAATCCTGGAACCCCCTTCCCACCTCCCACCCCATATCATCTCTCTGGATCATCCCGTGAACCAGCCCCAAGCATCCTATATCCTGTATTGAACCTAGACTGGCGATTTGTTTCTTACATGACAGTATAAATGTTTCAATGCCATTCTCCCAAATCATCCCTCACTCTCCCTCTCCCTCAGAGGCCAAAAGTCCGTTCTATACATCTGTGTCTCTTTTGCTGTCTCACATACAGGGTTATCATTGCCATCTTTCTAAATTCCATATATGTGTGTCAGTATACTATATTGGGTTTTTCTTTCTGGCTTACTTCACTCTGTATAATCGGCTCCAGTTTCATCCACCTCATTAGAGCTGATTCAACTGTATTCTTTTAATGGCTGAGTAATACTCCATTGTTTGAAAGTTATAGTTATTGAACTAGTATGGTACTCATGTAAAGAAAAAGGATCAGAATTGAGAGACCATGAAGATATACATATATATATCAGTTCAGTTCAGTCACTCAGTCATGTGCAACTCTTTGCCACCCCATGGACTGCAGCATGCCAGGCATCCCTGTCCATCAGCAACTCCCAGAGTTTTCTCAAACTCATGTTCATTAAGTCGGTGATGCCATGCAGCCATCTCATCCTCTGTCGTTACCCTCTCTTCGTGCCTTCAATCATTCCCAGCATCAAGGTCTTATCAGATGAGTCAGTTCTTCATATCAGGTGGCCAGAATTGGAGTTTCAGTTTCAACATCAGTCCTTCCAATGAATATTCAGGACTGATCTCCTTTAGGATAGACTGGTTGGATCTCCTTGAAGTCCAAGGGACTCTCAAGAGTCTTCTCCAACACCACAGTTCAAAAGCATCAATTCTTTAGCACTCAGCTTTCTTTATAGTCCAACTCTCACATCCATACATGACTACTGGAAAATCATAGGCTTGACTAGACAGACCTTTGCTGGAAGAGTAATGTCACTGCTTTTTAATATGTTGTCTAGGTTGGTCATAACTTTCCCTCCAAGGAGCAAGAGTCTTTTATTTTCATGGCTGAAATCACCATCTGCAGTGATTTTGGAGCCCCCAAAATAAAGTCCATTACTTTTTCCACTCTTTCCCATCTACTTGCAAGGAAGTAATGGGACCAGGTGCCATGATCTTAGTTTTCTGAGTGTTAAACTTTAAGCCATTTTTTTTTTCACTCTCCTCTTTCACTTTCATCAAGAAACCCTTTAGGTCTTCTTCATTTTCTACCATAGGGTGGTGTCATCTGTATATCAGAGGTTATTGATATTTTTCCTGGCAATCTTGTTTCCATCTTGTGTTTCATCCAGCCCAGCATTTCTCATGAGGAACTCTGCATGACGTACTCCTTTCCTATTTAGAACCAGTCTGTTGTTCCATGTCCAGTTCTAACTGTTGCTTCCTGACCTACAGACTTCTCAAGAGGCAGGTCAGGTGGTCTGACATTCCCATCTCTTTAAGAATTTTCCAAAGTTTATCATGATCCACACAGTCAAAGACTTTGGGATAATCAATAAAGCAGAAATACATGCTTTTCTGGAACTCTTGCTTTTTCAGTGATCCAGCAGATGTTGGTAATTTCATCTCTGATCTCTCTGCCTTTTCTAAACCAGCTTGAACATCTGGAAGTCCATGGTTCATGTTCTCTTGAAGCCTGGCTTGGAGAATTTTGAGCATTACTTTACTAGCATGTGAGATAAGTACAATTGTGCAGTAGTTTGAGTATTCTTTGGCATTGCTTTTCTTTGGGATTGGAATGAAAACTGACCTTTCTAGTCCTGTGGCCTGTTGAGTTTTCCAAATTTGCTGGCATATTGAGTGCAGCACTTTCACAGCATCATCTTTCAGGATTTGAAATAGCTCAACTGGAATTCCATCACTTCCACTAGTTTTGTTCATAGTGATGCTTCCCAAGGCCCACTTGATTTCTCATTCCAGGATGTCTGGCTCTAGGTGAGTGATCACACTATTATGATTATCTTGGTCATGAACATCTTTTGTACAGTTCTTCTGGGTATTTTTTGCCACCTCTTCTTAATATCCTCTGCTTCTGTTAGGTCCATAACGTTTCTGTCCTTTATTGAGCCCATCTTTGCATGAAATGTTTCCTTGGTATCTCTAATTTTCTTGAAGAGATCTCTAGTCTTTCCCATTCTATTGTTTTCCTTTATTTCTTTGCATTGATCACTGAGGAAGACTTTCTTATCTCTCCTTGCTATTTTTGGAACTCTCCATTCAAATGGGTCTATCTTTTCTTTTCTCCTTTGCTTCTCATGTCTCCTCTTTTCACAGCTGTTTTTAAGGCCTCCTCAGACAGCCATTTTGCTTTTTTGCATTTCTTTTTTAGCGATTATATTGATCCCTGCCTCCTGTACAATGTCATGAACATTGTCCGTAGTTCACCAGGCACTCTATCTCTCAGATATAATCCCTTGAATCTATTTTTCACTTCCACTCTGTACTGAAAGGGATTTAATTTAGGTCACACCTGAATGATCTAGTGGTTTTCCCTGCTTTCAATTTAAGTCTGAATTTGGCAATAAGGAGTCCATGATATGAGCAACAGTCAGCTCCTGGTCTTGTTTTTGGTGACTGTGTAGAGCTTCTCCATTCTTGGCTGCAAAGAATATAATCAATCTGATTTTTGTATTGCCAATCTGCTAATGTTCATGTGTAGAGTCTTCTCTTGTGTTATTGGAAGAGAGTGCTTGCTATGATCAGTGTGTTCTCTAGACAAAACTCTACTAGCTTTGCCCTGTTTCATTCTGTATTCCAAGGCTAAATTTGCCTGTGTTACTCCAAGTATTTCTTAACTTTCACATTCTAGTTCCCTATAATGAAAAGGACAGCTTTTTTGAGGGATGTGAGTTCTAGAAGTTCTTAGATGTTTTCGTAGAACCTTTTGACTTCTGCTTCTTCAGCATTACTGATAGGGGCATAGACTTGGATTACCCTAAGATTCAGTGGTGTGCCTTAGTAATGAACAGAGATCATTCTGCTGTTATTGAGACTGCATCCAAGAACTGGGTTTCAGACACTTTTGTTGACTATGATGGCTACTCCATTTCGTCTAAGGGATTCTTGCCCACAGTAGTAGATATAATGGTCATCTGAGTTAAATTTATCCATTCCAGTCCATTTTAGTTCCCTGATCCCTAAAATGTTGACGTTCACTCTTGCCATCTCCTGCTTGACCACTTCTTGTTTGTCTTGATTCATGGACTTAACATTCCAGCTTTCTATGCAATATTACTCTTTACAACATTGGACCTTGCTTCCATCACTAGTCACATCCACACCTGGAAGTTGTTTTGCTTTAGCTCCATCTCTTCATTCTTTCTGGAGTTATTTCTCCACTGACCTCCAGTAGCATACTGGGCACCTACAGATCCGGGGTGTTCATGTATCAGTGTCCTATATTTTTGTCTTTTCACTTGTTCAGGAGTTCTAAAGGCAAGAATACTGAAGTGGTTTGCCATTCCCTTCTTCCAGTGGACCACATTTTGTCATAACTCTCCACCATGACCTCTCTGTCTTGGTTGGCCCTGCATGTATGGCTCATAGCTTCATTGAATTAGACAAGGCTGTGGTCCATGTGATCAGGTTGGTTAGTTTTTCACTTAGCATAATGCCTTCAAGGTTGGTCCATGTTGTCACAGATCACAAGGTTTCCTTTTATGGCTAATAATTCCGTTGTTTGTATGTGCATGTACATACACATATAACACTTTTTTTTTACTTTTTCATCCAGTAATGGACAGTCAGGATGCTTCCATGTCTTCACTATTGCGAATAATACTCTACTTCTGTTCCGTACAGGCCTAAAATGGTGTCTCTTGGACCCCTCGTGAGCATTAAGACCAAGTCTTTTAGGGACTTCCCTGGTGGTCCAGTGGTTCAGACTCCATGCTCCCACTGTAGGGGGCTTGAGTTCGATCTGTGGTTGGGGGACTAAGATCCTGCATGCCACACAGCATGGCTGTGTATAGTCAACTAACACTTGTGTATAGTCAACTAATATTTGACAACAGAGCCAAGAACACTCAGTGGGAAAAGGACCAATTCTCCAACGAATAATACTGAGAAAATTGTATAGCCACCTGTAAAAGAATGAAATTGGACACCTATCTTACAGCATGAACAAAAATCAACTCAAATTGATTAAAGATAAATATAAGCCTTGAAACCATAAAACATCCAAAAGAAAATGTAGGGAAAAACTGCTCAGAATTATGCATCTTGTCAATGATTTTTTTTTTTTTGATACTAAAGCAAGAGTCAGTGTTGCATCTAGATAAACTTTGTATCTCCATATACTCGCCAAGTCTGTGTGTTCTTTTCATCTTTCTGTCTTCTCTTTCCAGTGTGCTAATGAATCTGAAACAGATTTAAAACAAACATGGATAATGAATGGTTTATTTGTTTTACAACACAAGGTTACAATGATCATACAGTTTCAGGAAGTTGAGGACTTGGAGCCCAATTCAGAAACCAAGTTTTTGACATAGCTCTTTTACCAGTTATCTTTTGTTTGCAAAAACTTGAAATTCCTTGGCCAAGATTCATCCTTCTTTAGTAATAGCTCAAGGGTAATGATTTTTATTAAGCGACTAAAACATCTCACAGACTATTTTGAGACTTAAGGATGGAGTGTAGGTATATGCAGTGTCTTCACAGTAGGATTAAAATCACAAAATTTAAAGATAAAAAGATGATACATACCCATTTCCCAGCCAAAGAAGTAAATTATACCTAAGTTTAACAACAAATGACCACATTTCTGCTTCCTGATGACACTTTCTATTTGAGATATATTCCATACAGTTTCTTTTTTCCTTTTTTAGATTTTTATATGTTTTTTATTTTTTAAAACCAGAATTGGAAGAGACACGTGTACCTCAATGTCCATTAAGTTTCTAAAATACTATTTGTTTTAAAATTGCTTCTATAAATTTACATATTTTCTATAAAGTTCATTGTGCTTTCTTTTACTACAAATTGTATCTTTTAAAATCTATTCAACAACTTTATATTTCACTTTTTCCATACAGGTAACCATTGATTTTTGTTCTCTTGACATACTATCACTTATCTTTGTCTTTTAAAGCATAATTATAAGTTAATACACTACGTTTTAACTTAATTGAGTTGTGTGAAGTTAAAGAGGCTTATTGCTTCACTTAACCTCACCACTACCCTTTACCTAATAGTTGTTTACAAAATGTAAGACTTCCCATTTTTAAATGAACCAATGAAAATTATTTTTGTGTATGTTAATTTATATTTAACTAATGTAAATAAAACATTATTTTTATATATTAATACCTACTGTCTCTGCACATTTCTTCTTCCCAAATACAGGACTCCAATAATTTCATCTTTTGGGGAAGTTTTATATTTGAATGTTCATGATTATTCCATCCTTTCCAGTGTGTTTGCTTAATTTTCCAACTTTATGACATTCACATGTTCTGTAAGTTAGTCTCTGATTTTCCAGAATTGCTGATGACTATTGACTGAACAAAGCATAAAGGCATGGGTTTCAAAATACATAAACTTTAGTAAATAAAATACTCAAAAACCCTTGAATAAGGCAATACATGGCTGATAAATGGTAGGTGGTAATGTTAAATGTTTAAGTGAAATAAAAGACAGGGACATTATAGAAACAGGGTGAAATGCAAACAGCAAAAGGCGCAAAAGAATGCTACATTCATAAGGGAGGGTTTAATAAATATTGTCTTCTAAAGAAGAGAAGGATAAAATCAAACTCAAAATTAGAGGTCTCAATGCTTTTACAATCTAAATTTCTTCTGAGTCAAAGAAAATAAAAAAAAAATTTTGAATATATTTTACATAAGTTCTTTGAATGAGCAAGAAAATATGATTTTAAAATAATTTTCATAAGCAATTAAGGGCTAAATAAATAATCTTGAGTTACATAAGCAGTACATATTCAGTTAAGTAAAATTAACAAATATAATTAAGTGGTAATAGTTCTCAAATTTGGAAATATTTGAAGACTTTGCAAATGAAAGTAACTAAATATAAGAGACTAGACTTAAAGATTAGAGAACAAGGTTCAAAATATGATATGCATAAAACCTAAAACTCAGAATTTGGTGTTTAGTCTCTCAGTCGTGTCCAACTCTTTGTGATCCCATGGACTGTAGCCCACCAGGCTTCCCTGTTCATGGGCTTCCCCAGGCAAGAATACTTGAGTGAGTTTCCATTTCCTTCTTTAGGAATCTCCTGACCCAGGGATCAAACCTGTGTTTCCTGCATTAGCAAGCAGGTTCTTTACTGCTGAGCTTTTGAGGAAGCCCTAAATCACAGAATAAATGGATTTAATCTTCTAAACATTGTTTCTATTTCTAAATTATACTAGAAATTAAAGCATTTGATACAAGGAATATGATATTGATATTTATTAATGAAATATCTTGACCATGTATATGATTTTATTGAATACTCAGGACAGGGAAAGCAGAAAAATACAGCCAATGAGCAGCCAGCTGGTGCAGAAAAATGTGGGTGAGTCGCTCAGTGAAGGAGTGAACCATCTCTGAGAACAGCCTGATTAGTCCATTGCATGGCCTCCAGGACAAGATACCATTTGGAAATAAAAGGTCTACAGCTACAATTAAAAGTTGAGTACTGAAATATGACTTAAGCATCTCCTGGGGAAATAATTCCTGTGGGGTAAGAGCATGGTCCAGGGATGAACCAACAACACTGATGACTTCATGAATATCCCTTTGGTGAAGATCAACTATGTGGACCATAGGGCGATGGATGTTAGGACGGACTGACCATTCATGCCAGGCCATAGAGTTAGCTTGACAGTGTCTCAGGGTTTGTCTCCTTAGCAAGCCCAGGCTCCTACTCAGTTTCCTCCTGAGTCCTACTAAGCCAGCTTCCTACCTAACTCCATATAATGCTTAACTTTAAGACACATCTTAACTCATTTTTTATTGCTAACTTGAGAACAGATTCCCATATGCAGGAAATCTGTGAACTTGTTATAAAGAATATGTGTCACATTCATTCTGTGACCTGCCTGCTTTGGAGCCATGTACTACTGTTTACAAACTGCCATTGCTGAATGTGTGTGCTTGTGGTTTGTGTATATGTCTCAGTCTTGGAGAGAGAAAGTGATTGGAAAAATCTATGGAGAATGGAAGGAATCCAAAGAGTGCTACCTTAATTGGTGCATTCTATTCAGTCAGCAATTTTCTTGCTAGCATATGTTTGTATAAGCTCATACTTATTATTTAATGAACATATATGTGCATGAGGGAAAGAAGGGAAATAAAAGGTCTACTGCAACAATTAAAAGTTGAGTATTGAAATATGACTTAAGCATCTCCTGGGGAAATAATTCAAAAACTTAAAATGGAAATCAATTTTAAGCATTTTTGACATATGTAATATATCAATATCTCTTATTAATACTAATCATGAATTCTGACAAAGAAAGCCAAAGGAAAATCTAAATGGACCTTTAAAATACTCCATATGATTCAGTTCAGTTCAGTTCAGTCACTCAGTCGTGTCCAACTCTTTGCGACCCCATGAATCGCAGCACGCCAGGCCTCCCTGTCCATCACCAACTCTTGAAGTTCACTCAAACTCATGTCCATCGAATCAGTGATGCCATCCACCATCTCATCCTCTGTCGTCCCCTTCTCCTCCTGCCCCCAATCCCTCCCAGCATCAGGGTCTTTTCCAGTGAGTCAACTCTTCGCATGAGGTGGCCAAAGTACTGGAGTTTCAGCTTCAGCATCATTCCTTCCAAAGGACACCCAGGACTGATCTCCTTTAGAATGAACTGGTTGGATCTCCTTGCAGTCCAAGGGACTCACAAGAGTCTTCTCCAACACCACAGTTCAAAAGCATCAATTCTTCATCACTCAGCTTTCTTCACAGTCCAACACTTACATCCATACGTGACAACTGGAAAAACCATAGCCTTGACTAGACGGACCTTTGTTGATTAGATCATATGATATTGTAACCTTTGTCTCTAAATGATCAGGTACTCAGTCCTTGCCCTCTCTGCTACCCCATGGCAGACTGCAGCTCACCAAGCTCCTCTGCCCATGGAATTTTCCAGATAAAAATGCTGGAGTGGGTTGCCATTTCCTTCTCTTGGGGGTCCTCCTGACCCAGGGGTTGAACTCATGTTCCCTGAATTTCTGCCATTGGTAGGCAGATTCTTTACCACTGTGCCACTTGGGAAGCCCAATAATTAGTCTTTTTATTCTCTAACCATGGAGAAGGCAATGGCACCCCACTCCAGTACTCTTGCCTGGAAAATCCAATGGACGGAGGAGCCTGGTAGGCTGCAGTGCATGGGGTCTCTAAGAGTCGGACACGACTGAGTGACTTTACTTTCACTTTTCACTTTCATGTATTGGAGAAGGAAATGGCAACCCAGGCAAGTGTTCTTGCCTGGAGAATCCCAGGGCCGGGGGAGCCTGGTAGGCTGCCATCTCTGGGGTCGCACAGAGATGGACATGACTGAAGCGACTTAGCAGCAGCATTCTCTAACCAAAGTTTCATTAAAACACATCGTACTTTTGAGAACCCAGTGGAAATATAGAAAAATTAGATGAAAGTTTTAGAGTTTCATATAAATTTAATAATTTAGCTTATCCTATTGAATATGAGGGTTAGTTGCTAAGTCATTTCCAATTCTTTGCAGCCTCATGAACAGAGAAAACCTCTAGACTTCTCTGTTCATGGGATTTCCCAAGCAAGAATACTGGAGTGAGTTGCAATTTCCATTTCCAGTCAGATTCACATATTTGGATATAAATACAACATGATTACTTAGAAAATATTCTAATGAAAAATGTTGATCCAGCATTTCAAAGTTCAATATGTACTCTACTAAGTTGAGAAAATGAAGCCCACAATCATAGCAAGCTTCAACCAGTAGTTTTAAATTTATTATATACTCCACTTAGTTCAGAAAATTAACCAAACGACCCCCAAAATGAAGGGACCCTTTTCCTAGTAATTACATTTCATAAAGCCTTCTTCACTTCCTTGTTCCAGAGGCTGTAGATCAGAGGATTCAACATGGGGATGACCACCGTGTAGAACACGGAAACCACTTTGTCCTGAGTCAAGGAGTAGCTGGAGGAAGGTCTCAGATAAGTGTAGATGGAGGTGGAATAGAACAGGATGATGGCTGTCAGATGAGACGCACACTTGGAGAAGGCTTTGCGCCTCCACTCCCCTGCATGCATGCGGAAGATGGAGCAGAGAATGCAGCAGTAGGAGGTGAGGGTCACCAGCAGAGTCCCAACTATATTCACACCAGCAAATGTGGACAAGATGCTTTCATGCAGGCGAGTGTCAGAACACGAGAGCTTAAAAAGTGGGGGACTGTCACAGAAGAAGTGATGGATGACATTGGAACTGCAGAATGACAAGCTGCTCACATTACTTGTGTGAATCACAGAGTTCAACAGTCCTGCTGTAAAAGCCCCTGCTGCCATTTTTAGGCAGACGGTCCTGGATATGATCAAGGAGTAAAGGAGAGGGTTGCATATGGCCACATAGCGGTCATGGGCCATTAACCCAAAAGGATGCATTCAATTGTGGCAAGTGCTATAAAGAAGTACATCTGCAGGAAGCAGCCAGCAAAGGAGATGGTTTTCTTCTCTGATAAAAAGTCTACAAGCATCTTTGGAGTGATGGTGGATGAATAACTAACATCTGCAAAAGATAGGATTTCCAGGAAGAAATACATAGGTGTATGGAGTCGAGAATCAGTCCTGATTAAAAGGATCATTCCAATATTCCCCACAACTGTAAGTGTGTAAATCACCAAAAAAAAGAGAAAAAGGATAGCTTGTAGCGCCAGTGTGTCCACTAATCCCAACAGGATGAACTCCGTCAGCAAAGTACAATTATTTCTGGCCATTTATTAAAGATGTTGTAGGCTTAAACTTCTATTCCTTGTAAATATGTCATTGTCCAAATTTCACAAGAAATAGTAGAAATGTTAATGAAGCTGCTAACACATGAAGAAAATAAAATCCTGGGATGATATAGTAGAGTAAGCAGGGTGACTATCAGTTCAGTTCAGTTCAGCTGCTCAGTCGTGTCCGACTCTTTGGGACTGCATGGACTGCAGCACGCCAGGCCTTCCTGTCCTTCACCAACTCCCGGAGTGACTGTAGCAAAGGGAAAGTTCGTGGACAGATGAACAAGCATTGGAATTCAATAAGCAATTGTCTGTATTGAATCTGGGTTGTGGAACTCCCTGTTTGCTGGTCAAAGTCCATTTAAGTTTCTGAAAATGCAGCATACACAATCTATTCTTTCTCTTCTAGCCCACTCACACCCAAAATACGAAGTATAGAGCTATTCTTGCTGAGTTCTCTCTCATTCTCTGCACAAGCATGTGTGGTTAACTTAAATGCCTTCTCTTCTCATCAAGACTACTCTGTACACTCTTCAATGGCAAAATTCATGCATCACCATCCGGAAATCACTCTGGTGTTCTTCAAGCAGCAGAAACAGTGCCTACTATAAATGACCAATATTTTGACGTCTATGACATTCTTAAGAATGCTTTGTCGTGTTTGGCAAGTGGACCAAAGCAACTGCACTTGCTGCAAATCATGCCATCAAGTCACCTCCATGTGGTTGCATGTGCTGTCCCGTCCACAGCAGGGAATGGCGGCGACAGGCATTCATAGCTTCCTTCTTAGAGTCTTAGTTATGCTGTCCATTATTTTCCTTTTTATTAGAATTCTTAACACGCTCAGGTGGAATTTAAAATAAAAAGGTTTACATCTTTTAATGAAATGAAAAGTCATAAAACTTTGAGTTTAGTTCAGTTCAGTTACCTCTCTGCAAAAAATTCAAGCCACCTTCTGAGCATGTAAACGTGATGGCCTTTTTATTTTGCTTTCCTTAAAGAGGGCTGGGTAACCATGGGGACTAGATTATAGGTTTTAATTGTGAGTCAGTCCTCTTAAGACAGAAGCTTCAGTCTCAAAGCAATTAAAATATGATCATAGGCAGATAACTGAATAAAACATTATGTGGCACTTGGATCATATGAAAATAAATGAAATAAAGCATGTGGCACTTTGATCATAAAGTGGTTTCTAATCTCTATATTACTTTAAGATTTTTTGTCCAGGTAAAATATAATAATTTTAATTGGATATTTAATTACTTCTTCATATATAAGTTAAGCTTAATCAAAAGGTACATAACCCACAACAAAATTATTATATGTCCCTTTGTGTGTATGTGTGTGTACTCCTCCTTTGGTCTGGGTCAGTTTAACTTCTAACTCTGTTCTTGACGGAAATGCAAAGGGGACACTAACTACATTGTTTGCTTAAAAGAATACTATACCATGAGCATTAAGACAAGGGATCAAAAACATTTAACTTTTCAAATCTGGGTAGACTTGATTTACAATATTGTACTAACTTCAAGTGAACAGCATAGTGATTATTTTGGCAGATTATACTCTATTCAAAGAGCTAGAGAGGTAGGGGAGGGGAGGGGATGGGGGACTCAAGAGGGAAGGGGATATATATATATACACATACCCTGATTTTATTAGATATAATTATCCTAAGTATACATATCTATGTATAAATATATGCATAATTATGAATTATATATAGTATAACTTATATACATAATTATATATATAATTATAATGGATTTGTGTTATACAGCAGAAAGCAAGAAAAATTTTCCACCAATCAAAAAAAAAATACAAGACAGTGGCTATAATTTCTTATGCTATAAATACATCCCTATAGGCCATCTATTTCACACACAGTAGCTTGTTCATCTTAATTGTATACCCCCTAAACTCCCTCTTAGGCTGCAACATGCTGGAATGGTGAGTGGCCGAGAGGACATACCCCATGTTCAAGATCAGAGAAATCGCAGTAAGATGGTAGGAACAGGCAGAAGGCATCAGAAGGCATACAGACAGAAACCTCAATCACAGAAAGCTAACAAATCTAATCACATGGACCACAGCATTATCTAACTCAATGAAACTATGAGCCATGCCATGTAGGGCCACCCAAGAGTCAGGTCATGGTGGAGTGTTATGACAAAATGTGCTCCACTGAAGAAGGGAATGGCAAACCACTTGAGTATTAAGGCCTTGGGAACCCCATGAACACTATGGAAAGGCAAAAAGATAGGACACTGAAGGATGAACTCCCCAGGTCAGTAGGTGCCCAATATGCTACTGGAGATCAGTGGAGAAATAACTCCAGAAACCTGGAATGTTAGGTCCAGGAGTCATGGAAAATTGGAAGTGGTCAAACAAGAGATGGCAAGAGTGAACGTCACTACTTTAGGAATCAGAGAACTAAAATGGACTGGAATGGGTGAATTTAACTCAGATGACCATTATATCTACTACTGTGGGCAAGAATCCCTTAGAAGAAATGGAATAGCCATCATAGTCAACAAAAGAGTCTGAAATGCAGTACTTGGATGTAATCTCAAAAATGACAGAATGATTTCCATTTGTTTCCAAGGCAAACCATTCAATATCATGGTAATCCAAGTCTATGCCTTGACCAGTAATGCTGAAGAAGCTGAAGTTGACTGGTTTTATGAAGACCTACAAGACCTCTTAGATCAAACATCCCCAAAAGGATGTCCTTTTCATTATAGGGGAATGGAATGCAAAAGTATAAAGTCAAGAAATACCTGGAATAACAGGCAAATTTGGTCATGGAGTACAGAATGAAGTAGGTAAAAGGCTCATAGAGTTTTGCTAACAGAATGCATTGAGCAAACATCCTCTTCCAACAACACAAGAGAAGACTCTACACATGCACATCACCAGATGGTCAACACCGAAATCAGATTGATTATATTCTTTGCAGCCAAAGATGGAGAAGCTCTATACAGTCAGCAAAAATAAGACCAGGAGCTGAGTGTGGCTCAGATCATGAACTCCTTATTACCAAATTCAGACTCAAATTGAAGAAAATAGTGAAAACTGCTAGACCATTCAGGTATGACCTTAATCAAATCCCTTATGAATATACAGTGAAAGTGGGAAATAGATTTAAGGGATTAGATCTGATAGACAGAGTGCCTGATGAATTATGGAAAGAGGTTCATGACATTTATACAGGAGACAGGGATCAAGATCATCCCCAAGAAAAAGAAATGCCAAAAAAGCAAAATGGCTGTCTGAGGAGGTCTTTCAAATAGCTGTGAAAAGAAGAGAAGCAAAAAACAAAGGAAAAGGGGAAAAATATACCCATTTGAATGCAGAGTTCCAAAGAATAGCAAGGAGAGATTTTAAAAAAACCTTCCTCAATGATCAGTGCAAAGAACTAGAGGAAAACAATGGAATGGGAAAGACTAGAGATCTCTTCAAGAAAATTAGAGATAGCAAGGGAATATTTCATGCAAAGATGGGCTCAGTAAAGGACAGAAATAGTATGGACATAAGAGAAGTAGAAGATGTTAAGAAGTGGCAAGAATACACAGAATAACTGTACAAAAAAATTTTCGTGACCCAGATAATCACGATGGTGTGATCACTCACACTCACCTAGAGCCAAACATTCTTAAAAAGCATGACTACGAGCAAAGCTCATGGAGCTGATGTAATTCCAAATAAGCTATATCAAATCCTAAAAGATGATGGTGTGAAAGTGCTGCACTCAATATGCCAGCAAATTTGAAAAACTCAACAGTGGCCACAGGACTGGAAAAGGTCAGTGTTCATTCCAATCTCAAAGAAAGGCAATGCCAAAGAATGTTCAAGCTACTACACAATTGCACTCATCTCACATGCTAGTAAAGTAATGCTCAAAATTCTCCAAGCCAGGCTTCAACAATACGTGAACTGTGAATTTCCAGATGTTCAAGCTGGATTTAGAAAAGGCAGAGGAACCAGAGATCAAATTGCCAACCTCTGCTGGATCATCAAAAAAGCAAGAGAGTTCCTGAAAAGCATATTTCTGCTTTATTGACTATGCCAAAGCCTTTGACTGTGTGGATCACAAAAAATTTTGGAAAATTGTGGAAGAGATTGGGATACTAGACCACCTGACCTGCCTCTTGAGAAATCTGTATGCAGGTCAGGAAGCAACAGTTAGAACTGGACATGAAACTACAGACTGGTTCTAAATAGGAAAAGGAGTACATCAGAATATATATTGTCACCCTGCTTATTTAACTTATATGCAAAGTACTTCATGAGAAACGCTGGGCTGGATGAAGCACAAGCTGGAATCAAGATTGCTGGGAGAAATATCAATAACCTCAGATATGCAGATGATTCCACTCCTACGGCAGAGATTGAAGAACTAAGGAGCCTCTTGTTGAAAGTGAAAGAAGTGAGTGAAAAAGTTGGCTTAAAGCTCAACATTTGGAAAACTAACATCATGCCATCTGGTCCTATCACTTCATAGCAAATAGATGGGGAAATAGTGGAAACAGTGGCCATGAAACTAAAAGACATTTACTCCTTGGAAGGAAAGTTATGACCAACGTAGACAGCATATTAAAAAGCAGAGATATTACTTTTCTAACAAATGTCTGTCTCTGTCAAGGCTGTGGTTTTACCAGTAGTCATGTATGGATATGAGTGTTGGACTATAAAGAAAGCTGTGCATGGAAGAATTGATGCTTTTGAGCTTTGGTGTTGGAGAAAAGTTTTATAAGTCCCTTGGACTGCAAGGAGATCCAACCAGTCCATCCAAAAGGAAATCAGTCCTGAATATTCATTGGAAGGAATGAGGGTGAACCTGGAACTCCAAATCTTTGGCCACCTGAAACGAAGAGCTGACTCATTTGAAAAGACCCTGATGCTGGGAAAGATTGAAAGTTGGAGGAGAAGGGGATGACAGAGATGAGTTGGTTGAATGGCATCACTGATGTGATGGACATGAGTTTTAAACTCCAGGAGTTGGCGATGGACAGGGAGGCCTGGTGTGCTGCAGTCCATGGGGTTGAAGAGTCAGACACAACTGAGATACTGAACTGAACTGAATCTCCTTTTCCCTCTTTCTGTTATTGCTTTTTCCTTCAGAGACAGATCCCAAATATATTGCTGTGACATACGTCAAAGGGTGTTTGGCCTCTGTTCTCTTCTAGGAAGTTTATGGTTTCTAGTCTTACATTTAGGTCTTTAAGCATTTTGTATTCATTTTTGTGAGAGTTCTAATCTCACACTTTTACATATAGCTTTCCAATTTTTCCATCACCGCTTATTGAACAGACTGTCTTTTCTCCATTGTATAGTCTTCCCTCCTTTGCCAAATAGCTAAAAAAAAAAAAAAGAAAAGAAAAGTAAAGAAAAATTGATCCTGGTTACAGGAGTGTATTTCTGCGCTCTGTATTCTGTAGAGTTGCTCCCAGTTCCCAGCTAAACTTTCAAGCCTAAATCACCATATGTTCACAAGAGGTATCCAGGCTCTTACTGTAATAAATGAAATTCTGTCAAGTAACATTTGTACAAGTAATACCAGATATGAACAAACTCGTTTTTATAAACATATGTATTTATTTATTTTAGCTCTGCCAGGTCTTCGCTGCTGTGCACATACCTCTCTGTAGCCACGGAGAGCAGGGCTGCCTTCTGGTCGCCATGCGTGGACTTCTCAACTGTGGCAGAGCAAGCTCTCCACTCCTGGGCTTCAGTATCTGTGATCCTTGAGCTTAGTTGCCCCGTGGTATGTGGAATCTTCCTGTCCCAGGGCCCGAATCTGTGTCCCCTCTTTTGGCAGACAGATTCCTAACTGCTGGGAATCTGCAGTTAGGAGAAGTCCCCTGATCTGCTTTTGAAAACACACTCAAACCTAGGAATACAGTCATTATTTTCTTAAAGCTTTTAACATGCTTATATCTTACCCTAGATATATGACTGTACCAACATATAAGTTTTCCTACTAGTGAGGTGACATTATGTGTAACTAGAAAACATAAGATGAAGTTTGACTCAATCTTCTTGTACCCAAATCTGGATTGACGTTATATACATAATTAGTCATCTGTTTTCTAAAAAACTTAAATAACTACAATTTTATTTAAGACATGTAAGTGTATAATATTTGACCCTGATGGAACAGTAGAATCTGTAGGTATATTTCTGAACAAATGATAAAGGCTTGTGAGATTGATGGTAATCTTAAAACTAGTAAATTAAATTTTCACTAAAATTTAAAGACTGAATTTAATAGAAGCATTATTTCATATTATCTAGATCACTAACATCTTAAAAATATCTATAAAAGCCATCAATAGGTAGGGCCAGCAGAGTCGGACACAACTGAAATGACCTAGCAGCAGCAGCAGCTCTAGGAGTCATTTCAAAGTTTCCCCGGAGTCAAGTGGCCTTTTATTTTATCTACACTTCTCTCCACCAGACAGTTGACTCTTGCTGTGGGTTACAAGATCTTCAGATTCTGTGTAACCATCATTTCTTAGCACTCTCCTAAAAAGCAGACCAATATCCAGAACTAGGCATCTGAGCTCATAATAGCCATCCTTCAATGACAAGGCCTTATGCACAAACTGATCCTTTTTTTTTTTTAAGTAAGTAGCAGACATAGGGTTGTCTTCTGGAATGCAACTTACTACTTTCCTGAACTTTTCCCATGTCTCCATAGAATAAAGAGGAGATTGGTGTTTGGTCACTGAATTGGGTCTGACTCTTTGTTACCACATGGACTATAACCTGCCAGGCTTCTCTGTCCACAGAATTTTTTGGGCAAGAATACTAGAGTGGTTGCCATTTCTGACTCCAGGGGACCTTTGCAGCCCAAGGATTGAACTCATATCTCCTGCTTGGCAGTCAGAGCCTTTTCTGTTGAGCCACCTGGGAAACCCACTTAAAAAAAAAAAAAAATATATATATATATATGTATATATATATATTTAATGAATAAACACTTTTTATTAATTTTTTAAATTTAAATTTATTTATTTTAATTGGAGGCTAATTACTATACAATATTGTATTGGTTCTGCCACACATCAACATGAATCTGCCACGGGTGTACGCGTGTTCCCCATCCTGAACCCCCCTCCCTCCTCCCTCCCCGTACCATCCCTCTGGGTCATCCCAGTGCACCAGCCCCAAGCATCCTGTATCATGCATCGAACCTGGACTGGCGATTCGTTTCTTGTATGATATTATTCACTTTTTAAAATATTTCTGCAGGCTAAAAGTCTAGCTGGAAAACTTACCTTGACAATAACTGATGCTCTTGCTATTTCTTTTATAAGGTATTCATTAGCATTATATATAAGTAAATATTGCAAGGGATAAATTTTGAGCTCATTAGAATTATTTTCCACAAAAAGTGGAACCATGAAATACATGTTGATGTTCAGACACGACAGCGTTACATTCTGCAGTGTCTTTCCCATGGAAAGCTTTCTCTTCAATGCCATTGCCGACTTGCTTTTTGCTAAGTATAGTAGATTTATTTTATTTTTAACTTAATATCTTTTAAGAATTTTATACATCTCTGGAAACGTCTTTCTGTGCATGTATATATTTTTTATTTCTGATTATCTTGTGAAGAATTAAAGAAATTATGTAACAATTTGCATCAGAGATAGACTTTTGCATTTCAATAATTATCTTTTGATTAGGTGCAAATTGAGTATTCATCGAAGGGACACTGCAGTTTATGTGATATAGGATAAGATCTATATTACCACATGTCACTTAACTCAAATATGACCAAAGGAAACTCTACAAAAGGATAATTTTAATGTATGGCAAAACAAATACAGTATTGTAATGTAGAATAAAGTATTAAAAATAAATAAATAAATAAATGAATAAATGAGATAGCTATTTTTGTTAATTATCAAGTTATCTCATAAAGATAATACTCAATTTTTGTCAATTCAGTTTTCCACATATAGTGATTTTATTAGATAAAATTATCATATACTCTTTAATTAAACATTTTTAAAGGCTTCAACATCAAAGATAGAATGAAATCCTTAATTGCAAAGATCTATTAAGTTGTTTTAAAATACTTATTAATAACAGCATTGTTTTCAATTACTTGTTTATATTTTTCTTGTTTTTACTCTTCTAATAAAATTTTTAGAGCACAAATCTTTATAATGATTGGTCAGGTTGGCAGAACAGTTTCTGTTACATAGTAGACAGTCATCAAATATTTGTGGATAGATGAGCAAATAAATGAAGATACTTGATTTTACTTTAAAGTGTAAACTTAAAAATAAGCCAATTTTATAAATAAATAGGTTAATGATTAGATTAATAATTTAAAAATAATTATTTTTTAGATTGTGAACATTTTACTGTAAGTCATCTATATAAGGATTAACCTCAGTGTGCCAATATGTTACTCTAATAAGTTTATTTGAAATAATAAAGCAAATACATGTAGTAAACTGTAATTTAAGAATCTAGGAAAAACAGGGCCTTTATTTGCCCACTTCTTTTACTAAGATCTATCTGCAGGTTTTTTTTAATATTGGAGAATGAAAAATATATTAATTCATTAAATAACTATATGTCTATTGATTTCTCTTGAGATTCAATAAGAAATAACATAATTAGACATTTTTCAAAGGGATTTCATCACACTGAAAAAAAAAAGGCAAGAAAGAGTTCTCAGTCCTTTAAAATTTATTCATTAGTTATCTCTGAGGATAATCATTGCTTACGGTACTTATCCTTTCAGCAATAATTGTACTGTATACTATTTAAATTTAAGCTAAAAAAATGCACCAAAGATTATTGTTAATGAGACACATTGGGCATTCACTTTGCATAGTTAGGTCTGTCTCAAAAGATGGCAGCATTAGCAGCAAATCTGTGGATTAAAAAAATGAAATTAAAAATTTCCAGAATACTGGACAGTTACCTTGAATGTTACATCTTCTTTCACAATTTAATGGTTAAAATTTTCCAATTTATTTGCTTGAATTTTTTCCAAAAGATTTACCATTGCAAATAAGCTTTTCCTCCATCTTCCTTTATGTCAATAATGATGCATGGAAAGCTGGAGAAATTGCATTTGGAGGTTCAGACTTACAGTTAATTAGGACTTAAAACTGAACTGACATCTTTTGATTAAAATTAATGAATAGAAGTTCGCAGTTATCCACTTTAAAATTATTTAAAGGAAAATGATGCCCAAGGTTACCAATTCTGGGTAATAATTCACTGGAGGGTTCTGCTAGCAGAGGAAGATACACAAAAACAATAAATTACAGATGTTTAAGATATATAAATAAAAGACTCATATAAAAGCATAAAATGAAAACTATAAGTGTTAATAAAATAGTCTGAGTGGATTGTTAACTATAGAATCAATATTCAATCTGAAAATTAGTTGTATTTTCTCATCACTGCAGAGAATATTTAGATCATAATTTTTAAACAATGGATTTTTATTATATAAGGCCCTTATGGAAATATATCTTATCAATCAAAACTTTTATGTTTATGATAAAACATAACTGAAAGATTTTAAATAAATAGCATAAATAGTGACTCAATATTTGAAACATATAAGTTTTACACAATTGGTCTGTAAAGGAAATTCACTGCAAAATTAAAAAAACAATATTCTAAGAGTGACAAGCTTTTTTAAAGTTTTGGTGAAATAGCTCAGAACAAAAGATCAAGTATTTCTTGCAAAATTATCTAGCAGTGTCTGCCATTACATAAAGGAAAACTTACCAATAGACTGATGATCAGAAAACAAGGTCCAGACACGGATTCACAAAGATTTGATACATCATACGGTGTCACTAACAATAAACGGAGAACACGTGTTTTTTGTTTTTGTTTGTTTTTGTTTTTAAAAAGATGGGTAAGGAAAACATGCTATCTGAATTCAAAAAGAGAAAATTCTAACATAACACAATGGAAAAATATATATATTTCCAGATGTGTTAAAGATTTAAGTATCTGAGAGGTGGTAAAAAAAAATTTGCCTGCTAATTCTGGGCATGCAGGAGATGCAAGTTAAGGAAGAGTCCCTGGATTAGGAAATGCAACCTATCCCAGTATTTTTGCCTGAAGAATTCCATGGAGAGAGAGCCTGGTGGGCTATAGTTCATGGGTTTGCAAAGAGTCAGACATGGCTACACACACACACACACACACACACGCAACTCCATAATGATGGCAAAATATGTTAAATGACTATAACAGGTATCAGCAAGGATGTAGAAGCTAAGGTCAGATGTGCTGCTCTTGAGGATATAAATATGAAACATAAATTAGGAAAATTCTTGTTATACTTTAAAGCTGAGCATAAGTATATCTTTTATCCAATCAATGTCATATCTAGGGATGGACCTAGACAAACTCCTATAGGAGTGCGCTGAGTGACCTGTAACTTAACATTCGCATCAGCACTGATCATGATAGAGGGAAAGTTACCATTAAATAGACACATTACCTGGAGAAGGAAATGGCACCCCCATTCCAGTACTCTTGCCTGGAAAATTCCATGGATGGAGGAGCCTGGTAGGCTACAGTCCATGGGGTCGCTGAGAGTTGGACACAACTCAGTGACTTCACTTTCACTTTTCACTTTCATGCATTGGAGGAGGAAATGCAACCCACTCCAGTGGCAGAGCCTGGTGGGCTGCTGTCTATGGGGCAGCAGAGTCGGACACGACTGGAGCAACTTAGCAGCCTAGCAGACATTAAAGGAAAATAACACTATGCATTTTTAAATTAAGAGTACAGGGATACATGTGAGCTTTTCATGTGTAGCATTTTCATATGTAGCAGCTTTTCATGATAACGTTTTGATGGGAAAATGTTAGAAACTAATATGGAAGAAAATCACAAGCTACAAAGTAGAAGACAAACTGTATGACATCACATTTATAATGTGATTCAAACAGATTTATTAAACCCATAGTTTAGGATATAGATGAATTTATTTTTAAAATTGAAAGCTAGGGATGGTACAGGGTGGGAGGTGGGAGGGCAGTTCAGGATGGGGAACACGTGTACGCCTGTGATGGATTAATGTTGATGTGTGGCAGAACCAATACAATATTGTAAAGTAATTAGCCTCCAATTAAAATAAATAAATTTAAATTAAAAAAAGAAAGCTAGGGAATAAGAAAAACAGAAGAGTATTTTATTCATATTTAGCTAAGGTACATTTGATTTACAATATTGTATTAGTTTTAAGGGTACAACATAGTGATTCTGTTTTTTTGGCATTCTATGTCATTTTGAGTTATTATAAAATATTGAATATATTCCCTGTACTGTACAATATATCCCTGTAGGTTACTTAGTTGGTATTAGTCTGTATTTTTAAAAATATTTTTTGATGTGGACCTTTTTTTTTGTCTTTATTGAAACTGTTAGAATGTTGTCTCTGCTTTTGTTTTGGTGTTTTGACTGTTGAGGCATGTGGAACCTTAGCTCCCTCCCCAGGGATTGAACTGGAGCCTCCTGCATGGGAAGGGGAAGCCTTAGCCACCTGGGCACCAGCAAAGCCCCTCATTTGGACCTTTGAATGCTCTGCCTCTTGCCCTTGTCCCGCCTCCTTCTCTTATCCCATTGGCACCACTGGTTTGTTCTCTATCGGCCCATTTCTGTGTTCTTACATTTTTTATGTGTTTTAGTTTTTAGATTCCACAGGGAAACGGTAACACAGAGTATTTGCCTTTTTCTACCTGACATTTCACTGACCGTAATACCCTGCAGGTCCATCCACATTACTGCAGATGGCAAAATTTCATTCTTTTCTAGAACTAGGTAATATTCAACTCCGTATGCATTCCACAGCTTCTTTATCCATTTATCTGTTGATGGACTCTTAAGTGGCGTCCATATCTTGGCTGCAGTTAATGATGATATGAACACTGGGGTATGCATATCTCTTTGAATCAATGTTTTTGTTTCCTTCAGGAATATACCCAGGAATGAAATTGCTGAGCCATATGGTATTTTCAGGTTTTTGGAAATCTTCCTACGGTTTTCAACAGTGGCTGCACCGATTTACATTTGTAGCAACAGTGTACAAGGATTCCCTTTTCTGCACATCCTCGCCAGTCAGCTATTTGAGATAGCTGTTTTGACAGGTGTGAGATGATATCTTATGAAGGATCTTCATGACCCGGAAAATCACAATGGTGTGATCACTCATCTAGAGCCAGAAATTTTAGAACTAACACCCAAAAAAGATGTCCTTTTCATTATAGGGGACTGGAATGCTAAAGTAGGAAGTCAAAAAACACCTGGAGTAACAGGCAAATTTGGCCTTGGAATGCGGAATGAAGCAGGGCAAAGACGAATAGAGTTTTGCCAAGAAAATGCACTGGTCATAGCAAACACCCTCTTCCAACAACACAAGAGAGGACTCTACACATGGACATCACTAGATGGTCAACACCACAATCAGACTGATTATATTCTTTGCAGCCAAAGATGGAGAAGCTCTATACAGTCAACAAAAACAAGACCAGGAGCTGAATGTAGCTCAGATCATGAACTCCTTATTATCAAATTCAGAGTGAAATAGAAGAAAGTAGGGAAAACCGCTAAACCATTCAGGTATGACCTAAATCAAATCCTTATGATTATACAGTGGAAGTGAGAAATCGATTTAAGGGCCTAGATCTGATAGATAGAGTGCCTGATGAACTATAGAATGAAGTTCGTGACATTGTACAGGAGACAGGGATCAAGACCATCCCCATGGAAAAGAAAGGCAAAAAAGCAAAATGGCTATCTGGGAAGGCCTTACATATAGCTGTGAAAAAAAAAAGAGGCAAAAAGCAAAAGAGAAAAGGAAAGACATAAGCATCTGAATGCAGAGTTCCAAAGAATAACTAGAAGAGATAAAAAAGCTTTCTTCAGCAATCAATGCAAAGAAATAGAGGAAAAGAATAGAATGGGAAAGAATAGAGATCTCTTCAAGAAAATTAGAGACACCAAGGGAACATTTCATGCAAAGATGGGCTCAATAAAGGAGAGAAATGGTATGGACCTAACAGAAGCAAAAGATATTAAGAAGAGGTGGCAAGAATATATGGAAGAACTGTACAAAAAAATCTTCACGACCCAGATAATCATGAGGATGTGATCACTAATCTAGAGTCAGACATCTTGGAATGTGAAGTCAAGTGGGCCTTAGAAAGCATCACTAGGAACAAAGCTAGTGGAGGTGATGGAATTCCAGTGGAGATATTTCAAATCCTGAAAGATGATGCTATGAAAATGTGCACTCAACATGCCAGCAAATTTGGAAAACTCAGCAGTGGCCGCGGGACTGGAAAAGGTCAGTTTTCATTCCAATTCCAAAGAAAGGCAATGCCAAAGAATGCTCAAACTACTCCACAATTGCATTCATCTCACATGCTAGTAAAGTGATGCTCAAAATTCTCCAAGCCAGGCTTCAGCAATACGTGAACCGTGAACTCACGTATTCAAGCTGATTTTAGAAAAGGCAGAGGAACCAGAGATCAATTTGCCAACATCCACTGGATCATGGAAAAAACAAGAGAGTTCCAGAAAAACATCTATTTCTGCTTTACTGACTATGCCAAAGCCTTTGACTGTGTGGATCACAATAAACTGTGGAAAATTCTGAAAGAGATGGGAATACCAGACCACCTAACCTGCCTCTTGAGAATTCTGTATGCAGGGCAGGAAGCAACAGTTAGAACTGGACATGGAACAACATACTGGTTCCAAATAGGAAAAGGAGTACATCAAGGCTGTATATTGTACCCTGCTTATTTAACATATGCAGAGTACATCACGAGAAACGCTGGACTGGAAGAAACACATGCTGGAACCAAGATTTCTGGGAGAAATATCGATAACCGCAGATATGCAGATGACATCACCCTTATGGCAGAAAGTGAACAGGAACTAAAAAGCCTCTTAGTGAAAGTGAAAGAGGGGAGTGAAAAAGTTGGCTTAAAGCTCAACATTCAGAAAACGAAGATCATGGCATCTGGTCCCATCACTTCATGGGAAATAGATGCGGAAACAGTGTCAGAGTTTATTTTGGAGGGCTCCAAAATCACTGCAGATGGTGACTGCAGCCATGAAATTAGAAGATGCTTACTCCTTGGAAGAAAAGTTATGACCAACTTAGATAGTATATTGAAAAGCAAATATTACTTTGCCGACTAAGGTCTGTCTAGTCAAGGCTATGGTTTTCCTGTGGTCATGTATGGATGTTAGAGCTGGACTGTGAAGGAGGCTGAGTGCCGAAGAATTGATGCTTTTGAACTGTGGTGTTGGAGAAGACTCTTGAGAGTCCCTTGGACTGCAAGGAGATCCAGCCAGTCCATTCTGAAAGACATCAACCCTGGGATTTCTTTGAGAGGAATGATGCTAAAGCTGAAACTTCAGTACTTTGGCCTCCTCATGTGAAGAGTTGACTCATTGGAAAAGACCCTGATGCTGGGAGGGGTTGGGGGCAGGAGGAGAAGGAGACGACTGAGGATGAGATGGCTGGATGGTATCACGGACTCAATGGACGTGAGTCTGAGTGAACTCTGAGAGATGGTAATGAACAGGGAGGCCTGGCGTGCTGCGATTCATGGGCTCACAAAGAGTCGGACACGACTGAGCGACTGAACTGAACTGAACTGAAATGTAAAGAAGTTTCAACAGTGAGGATGTTTCACACAATTATCAAAATTTGAGGATTGTAGTTATAGTGCATGGATGAAATTCCCTGGTCAAGAAAGAAAGTGAAGTATAATCAGTTTACTAATTTTCAATAATGATAATGAAATATCGTAAAGGCACTTAATCTGACTCAGACATTGTGCTTAGATGAAAAAAATTGATAAATTAATAAAAAATGGATAAATTGATTTGAAAAGCTGTTAAATTAATAAAAGGAATGAGTGATGAGTTAAGACAGTATCAATAAATCCGTAAAATAATTCATAGTTTCATCAGTTGTCAGTTACAATACTTCATAATGTAAAATATTTCATTGTAAAGTGAATTTTGCTGGTATCAGACAGTAGTTATACATATCTGAGAAGAAAATTAAAAATTTAAACCAAATGTATATATACGCCCACCCAGGTCCCGTCACATGAATTGTCTTCAACTATCCCAAGACTAAAGATCAATTATCACTATAGGAAGTTTGTTTTTGATGTATGATACATAAGAAGTCCTAACCAGTTGACTCCAATGATCTAAAATCATATGAACAAGTGCAAATCTATGCACACTCATTTCCATACCCTAACCATTAAAGAAAAATATAATTTTGAAAAGAAGTCCATTAATCCCTACACCATTTTTAATGTACCATTAAGCAATGCTTTTGAGTTGGACATGACTAAGTGACTGAACTGAACTGAATGTTTCTGAAAGAATTCTAGATTGAATTTTCAACTGAACTAATGTTTTTGAGTGCTAATATGCACAGGACTGTTCAAATTCCAAGGCAAGGTATAAACATGAATAAACATGTGTAAACATGATCAATGAATCCTTGATCTTAATAAATTCATCACTTTGCTTCTACAAGTCAAAAGAGCAAAGTAAATATTTACTTATTACAATTATTATAAATATTACATATGTGTTTGCTCCATGCTGTGGAGAGCAATAGTCAAACTATGACTAAACAGACTCATCTCTCAAAAACTTACAATCTTGTCTGAGAGAGAGAAAAATAAGCACACATATTTTCTCCTAAAAGTATGGATTATCTTCAGTTCTTTTCAATAAACATTTAAATAGGATTACCCAACTTTCATTACTTCTCAGTGATTCATGCACAGTGAAAGCAGTACTGAGGGTTTCATCTTTTCAGGGCCATTTTGTATCAGTGCTGAAGAGAGTACATTAAACAGTGTTTATGTTCAAGTCTCTTCAAGGAAAAATAAAAGGAAAACCCAGCTTCTATTTTTAATACTATAGATTTAGTGAAACTTTTCTGCCCAATCTGAAGGAATGAGAATCTCTAAATATACCCCCAAAAGCCTCAGGAATATCTTTACAGCTAATACTTTATGTTTATGCACATATACACAAACATGCACATTGTTGTTGTTGTTGTTCGGTTGCTAAGCTGTGTCCAACCCTTTGAGACTGTGTGGATGGCAATAAAGCAGCTTCCCTGTCTTCACGATCTCCTGAAGCTTGCTCAAACTCAAGTCCACTGGGTTGGTGATGCCATCCAACCGTCTCATCCTCTATCATACCCTTCTCTTCTTGTCTTCAGTCTTTCCCAACACAAGTGTCTTTTCTAATGAGTTGGTTCATCACATCAGGTGGCAAAAACAGTGGAGCTTCACTTTCAGTATCAGTCCTTCCAATGAATATTCAGAATTAATTCACTTTAGGAGTGACTGGTTTGATCTCCTGGCTGCCAAGGGGAATCTTAAGAGTCTTTTCCAGTACACAGTTTGAAAATATCATTTCTTCATCATTTCTCATCATTCTTTACAATTCAACTCTCACATCCATGCATATAAATCTTTTACCTTTTAATTTGCTAATTATGTTTGTCCTATATTTTCTTCCATGTCTTAGCTTTTATTCCATGGAACAAGTGTCTTTTAATTTCATGGCAGCAGTCATCATCCACAGTGATTTTGGAGCCCAAGAAAATAAAATATGTTACTGTTTGCATTTTCCCCCATCTATTTGCCATGAAGTGATGGGACTGGATGCCATGGTCTTAGTTTTTTGAATGCTGAGTTTTAAGCCAGGCTTCTCACTCTCCTCCTTCAACTTCATCAGTCAGTTCAGTCAGTTCAGTCGCTCAGTCTTGTCCGACTCTTTGTGACCCCATGAATCCCAGCATGCCAGGCCTCCCTGTTCATCACCATCTCACGGGGTTCACTCAGACTCACATCCATCGAGTCAGTGATGCCATCCAGCCATCTCATCCTCGGTTGTCCCCTTCTCCTCCTGCCCCCAATCCCTCCCAGCATCAGAGTCTTTTCCAATGAGTCAACTCTTTGCATGAGGTGGCCAAAGTACTGGAGTTTCAGCTTCAGCATCATTCCTTCCAAAGAAATCCCAGGGTTGATCTCCTTCAAAATGGACTGGTTGGATCTCCTTGCAGTCCAAGGGACTCTCAAGAGTCTTCTCCAACACCACAGTTCAAAAGCATCAATTCTTCGGCACTCAGCCTTCTTCACAGTCCAACTCTCACATCCATACGTGACCACAGGATAAACCATAGCCTTGACTAGACGGACCTTAGTCAGCAAAGTAATGTCTCTGCTTTTGAATATACTATCTAGGTTGGTCATAACTTTTCTCCCAAGGAGTAAGCGTCTTCTAATTTCATGGCTGCAGTCACCATCTGCAGTGATTTTGGAGCCCCCAAAATAAAGTCTGACACTGTTTCCACTGTTTACCCATCTATTCCCCATCTATTTCCCTTCATTTCAACTTCATCAAGAGGGTCTTAAGTTCCTCTTTGCTTTCTGCTTTAGGAGAATATCATCTCCAAATCTGAAGTTGTTGATGCGTCTCCCGGCAATCTAGATTCCAGCTTGTGCTTCATCCAGCAGTGCATTTCACAAGATGTCCTCTGCATAGACATTACATAAGCAGGCTGAAAATATATAACCTTTACATGCTCCTTTCCAAATTTTGAACCAATCCATTGTTCCATGTCTGGTTCTAACCAATGCTTCTTGACCAGCATACAGGGTTCTCAGGAGGCAGGTAAAGTGTCTGGTATTCCCATCTCTTGAAGAATTTTCCACAGTTTGTTGTGATCCATACAGTCAAAAGTTTTAGCATAGTCAATGAAGCAGTAGTAGATGTTTTTCTGAAATTCTCTTGCTTTTGCTCTGATACAATGGATATTGGCAATTTGATCTCTGGTTCCTCTGCCTTTTCTAAGTTCAGCTTGTACATCAGGAAGTTTTCAGTTCACATACTATTGAAGCCTACCTTGAAAGATTTTGAGCATTTTCTTGCTAGCACGTGAAATGAGAGCAACTGTATTGTAGTTTGAACTTTCTTTGGAATGCCCTTCTTTGGCATTGGAATTAAAACTAAACTTTTTCAGTGCTGTGACCATTGCTGAGTTTTCCAAATTTGCTGACATATTGGGTGTAACATTTTAACAGCATCATGTTTTAGGATTTTAAATGGCTCAGGTGGAATTCCATCACCTCCACTAGCTTTGTTCATTGTGATGCTTCCTAAGGCCCACTAGACTTCACACTCTAGGATGTCTGGCTCTAGGTGAGTGACTATGCCATTATGGTTATCTTGGTCATTAAGAACTTTTTGTACAGTTCTTCTGTGGATTCTTGCCACGTCTTCTTACTCTCTTTTACTTCTGTTAGGTCCTTTCTGTTTCTATTTATTGTGCCCATCTTTGCAGGAAGTGTTCCCTTGTTATCTCTAATGTTTAAAAGTTATCAACTCTTTGCACTTAGAGAGACACATTATAGAGATTAAGAAATAAAATTCTGCTGTTTTATGCTGTACCTCACTGCATAACTTGGACAAACTCTGGGAGATGGTGAGGAACAAGCAAGCCTGATGTACTGCAGTCTATGGAGTCATCAAGACTTGATATGAATTGGCAGCTGAACAACCACTGCATAAATGTATCCCTTTATTTTGACATCAAGGTAAAATCATAGTTTGTCAAATAGACTAGAAAAGTTAAAAATGCCTGTAAATATAAGAAGAGGTAACATGCTTTTACCAGCTGTGCAGCACTGGAGCAAGTAGTGAAGGGGAGATACCCCACATCCAAAATGAGGAGCAGCCGTGATGAGAATCACATGTCCAAGGTCAGAGAAACCCCAGTAAGACAGTAGGAGCTGGAGTAGCTGGGAGGAGATACCCCACATACAAGGGCAAAAGGAGAAGTCCCAGCAATATGGTAGGAGGGATGAATTTGCATTAAGAGTCAAATCCCATTCCCACCAGAGGTGGTCAGAGGGCTCAAACAAACATCGTGAGCCCCAGGACCCAGGGATACCACAGAGACTGAGACAGAACTGTGTCTGAGTGTCTCTTGTGAAGGTACACGTCAGCAGTGGACTACCACAGGGACAGGGGCTCTGGGTGCATCAGACCTGGGTACAGCATAAGTCTTCTTAGAGGAGGTCCCCATTAACCCCACAATAGAGCCACAAGAACTTACACAGGACTGGGAAATAGACTCTTGGAGGGCACAAACAGAACCTCGTGCACCAAGACCCAGGTAAAAGGAGCAGTGACCCCACAAGAGACCCAGACTTGCCTGTAGGGTGTCCAGGAGTCTCCAGCAGAGTTGTGGGTCAGTGGTGGCCTGTTGCAGGATTAGAGGCTCTAAGTGTAGCAGTACATGCATGGGCTTTTTGAAGGAGGTTGCCATTTTCTTCATTATGTCCACCATAGTTTGGCCCCCAGGTGAATAGCAGGGAAGGAACACAGCTACACCCATCAAAAAAAAAAAAAAAAAGATTAAAGATTTACAGAGCATGGTCCAACCCATCAGAACAACATCCAATTTCCCTCTCAGTCAGTCTCTCCCATCAGGAAGCTTCCATAAGCCTCTTATCCTTCTCCATCAGAGGGCAGACAGACTGAAAACCACAAGCAAAGAAAACTAACTGATCTAATGATGTGGACCACAACCTTGTCTAACTCAATGAAACTATGAGCCATCCATGTAGGGCCACCCAAGATGGATGGGTCATGGGGGAGAGTCCTTGCCAGGGTCCAGCCCCAGTGGATCCAGGGTAATTAGAAGGGGAGATGGAGTAGGTGTCCTAGGAAAAAACTTATTTAGTTACAGATATATAGAGAGATTAGAAACAGATAGTGTAGTAGGAAAATTAGTGGAGAAAAAGAGGCTGAATAACTTAGTTTACGTGGAATACCAATCACCACCTACGTAGACCACGGGCGTTTTTCCATTCTCCCGAAAGAGAGGAGGCACTGAGGCTTCCCCTGTAAGATCTTAGAAGCCCAGGCAGAATTAGCAGGCTTAGGTGAGTACCCACATTCCAGATGGGAATTCATCCAGAAAAATGGGGAGCAAGAAAGAAACAACACGGGGAAATCAGTCTTTCCAGAAATTGATCCAATTTCTTTATTTTTCAGGTTTGTTTATATACATTTTGTTATACATACAGATGAACACAGAGTCACACGGGCGTCAGCAGACCTGACCATTGTCACAATCAGATGCCTCATATAAAATTATACAAAGGTCTTATTGGTTTTACATCATTTTCAGGCCATGAGGCCTGCTGACATTTTATGGCCCTTTCTGATAATGGTCAGTTAACCAGAAAACTTATTTTTTCCAGGGGTGATTTTTTTTTCTAAACCAGGTGCCACCCTCCAAATAAGTTGCATTCCTATAGGGTGAGGGTATAGTGGATTACAATCAAAAAAGGAATTTACTTAGCCTAAGGTTTACATGATTAATCTTAAAGGTTAATACTTACATCAGCCCAACAAATGAAAACCCTTCACCAATGTTCTCCTTAAGATCTATTTAGTCTTAAGATAGTGATAAAGTTACATTTTTGCATAGCAAGGACACAGTGATTGATAACAAAGTACAGTGATCTATAACAAAAGAGAAAATTCATTAACTCAAAAAGTCTAGTATTGCTAACACCAAAAACTATTATATTTCCTTTTTATATTCCAAATACATTGATTAATATATTCCTAGATGCCTAAGGATATGGAGGTCTGGCGGCAATCATTGACTCAACAATGAGAAAAGCTTTATGCTGATTAAGATTTTCAAAATACTCCAAATGCTCTGTTCTGTTTGTGGTTGAGAGATTGTCACACAAGCTAGTCTGTCAGCAGAGAGGTTTGACCTAAGACACCCTCGTCACACCCAGGGCAGGGAATTAGCAGTAATTATTGGCATGACAAATGAAAAAGCCTTTACCAATATAATTTCTACTCAACCCACTATATTATACTAATAATCTTCTAACTTCTCAAAAGAGTATGTATATAGAAAGTTTTAAAGCATCTCATCCCTCTCACAGTTGGAAGGCTGTAAACAATCACATGTGGCTGGATGAACATGATGAGGCAGGCTAGAGAACCTTCAGAGGAGTCTGTAAGTTGAAAAACACTTGTCATGCCCAGGAATTTTTATTAACTGGAGCTGCAAGTTAACTCCTTCTCCGAGATAAATTGTTATGGGGAAGAGCCCCCTGTAAAGTCAGAGGTGTAAGTGAGAGCATAAAACAGACTCTGCTTTTGGGGGTAGATGCACAGGAACAGCAGGTTTCCTGAGGCTTGATCACACCTTTGTGTATGCCAAGCCTCCTCCCTCATGACCTTTGTCATGGGTGGAGTTCCTCACACTGGCTCCTGGCAAGTCCTGACAAAATGTGATCCACTGGAGAAGGGAATGGCAAACCACTTTAGTACTTTGACCTTGAGAAATCCATGATCAATGTGAAAAGACAAAAGTTAGGACACTGAAAGATGAACTCCCCAGGTCAATAGGTGCCCAATATGGCTACTGGAGATCAGTGGAGAAATAACTCCAGAAAGAATAAAGAGATGGAGCCAAAGCAAAAAACAACACCCAGTTGGGCATGTGACTGGTGATGAAAGCAAGGTCCGATGCTGTAAAAAGAAATATTGCATAAGAACCTGAAATGTTAGGTCCATGAATCAAGGTAAATTGGAAGTGGTCAAACAGGATACGGCAAGAGTGAGTGCAAAATTTTAGGAATAAGTGAAAAATGGACTAAGACCCACTTGACTACACATTCCAAAATGTCTGGCTCTAGATTAGTGATCACATCCTCATGATTGATTATCTGGGTCGTGAAGATCTTTTTGTACAGTTCTTCCGGGTATTCTTGCCAACTCTTCTTAAGATCTTCTGCTCCTGTTAGGTCAGACCATTTCTGCCCTTTATTGAGCCCATTTTGCATGAAATGTTCCATTGGTATCTCTAATTTTCTTGAAAAGATCTCTACTCTTTCCCATTCTGTTCTTTTCCTCTATTTCTTTGCATTGATTGCTGAAGAAGGCTTTCTTATCTCCTCTTGCTATTCTTTGGAAATCTGCATTCAGATGCTTATATCTTTCCTTTTCTCCTTTGCTTATCACCTCTCTTCTTTTCACACCTATTTTTAAGGCCTCCCCAGACAGCCATTTTGCTTTTTGCGTTTCTTTTCATGGGAATGGTCTTGATCCCTGTCTCCTGTATAATGTCATGAACATCATTCCATAGCTCATCAGGCACTCTTTCTATCAGATCTAGGCCCTTAAGTCGATTTCTCACTTCCACTGTATAATCATAAGGGATTTGATTTAGGTCATACCTGAATGGTCTAGTGGTTTTCCGTACTTTCTTCAATTTCACTCTGAATTTGGCAATAAGGAGTTCATGATCGGAGCCACAGTCAGCTCCTGGTCTTGTTTTTGTTGACTGTGTAGAGCTTCTCCATCTTTGGCTGCAAAGAATATAATCAGTCTGATTTCGGTGTTGACCATCTAGTGATGTCCATGTGTAGAATCTTCTCTTGTGTTGTTGGAAGAGGGTGTTTGCTATGACCAGTGCATTTTCTTGGCAAAACTCTGTCAGTCTTTGCCCTGCTTCATTCCGCATTCCAAGGCCAAATTTGCCTGTTACTCCAGGTGCTTTTTGACTTCCTACTTTAACATTCCAGTCCCCTATAATGAAAAGGACATCTTTTGGGGGTGTTGGCTCTAAAAGGTCTCGTAGGTCTTCAAAAAACTGTTCAACGTCAGCTTCTTCAGCATTATTGGTTGGGGCATAGACTTGGATAACTGTGATATTAAATGGTTTCCCTTGGAAATGAACAGAGATCATTCTGTCGTTTTTGAGACTGCATCCAAGTACTGCGTTTTGGACTCTTTTGTTGACCATGATGGCTACTCCATTTCTTCCGAGGGGTTCCTGCCAGAAGTAGTAGATATAATAGTTATCTGAGTTAAATTCACCCATTCCAGTCCATTTTAGTTGGCTGATTCCTAGAATGTCGACGTTCACCCTTGCCATCTCTTGTTTGACCACTTCCAATTTGCCTTGATTCATGGACCTGACATTCCAGGTTCCTATGCAATATTGCTCTTTACAGCATCAGATCTTGCTTCTATCACCAGTCACATGCACAACTGGGTATTGTTTTTCCTTTGGCTCCATCCCTTCATTCTTTCTGGAGTTACTTCCCCACTGATCTCCAGTAGCATATTGGGCACCTAATGACCTGGGGAGTTCCTCTTTTGGTATCCTATCATTTTGCCTTTTCATATTGTTCATGGGCTTCTTGAGGCAAGAATACTGAACATTCCTATGACTTCATGTAAACATAGAACAGTGAAATGTTTCCATCTAATGCAAGTTGATGCATAATATGTCTGTAATAAACGGCCAGAAAAATTATACTTCATTGACAGAGTTCATTCTGTTGGGATTAGCAGACACACTGAAGCTACAGGTTATCCTCGTTTGCCTTTTTTCTATATTTATATGCTTACAATTGTGGGGAATGTTGGGATGATCCTCTTAATCAGAATGGATTCCAGACTTTACACGCTCATGTATTTCTTCCTGGCTAACCTGGCAAGAATATTGAAGTGGTTTGCCATTCCCTTCTCCAGTGGACCACATTCTGTCAGTCCTCTCCGCCATGACCTGCCTGTCTTGGGTTGTCCTGTGGGCATGGTTTAGTTTCATTGAGTTAGACAAGGCTGTGGTCCTAGTGTGATTAAATTGACTAGTTTTCTGTGAGTATGATTTCAGTGTTTCTGCCCTCTGATGCCCTCTTGCAGCATCTACCATCTTACTTGAGTTTCTCTTACCTTGGCCATGGAGTATCTCTTCACAGCTGCTCCAGCAAAGCACAGCCACTGCTCCTTACCTTGGATGAGGGTTATCTCCTTAACACTGCCATTCCTGACATTCAATGTGAGATAGCTCCTCTAGGCCCTCCTGTACCCGTGCAGCCAGGGCTCCTTGGTTTGCTCCTCCCAGCCGCCTCCCTTGGCCTCGAGCGTGAGGTGGTTTCTCTGGGCCACCCCTGACCTCGGACACAGGGTAGCTCCTCTCAGCCGCCGCCCCTGACCTCGGATGCGAGGTAGCTCCTCTCGGCTGTTCTTGTGATTTGCAGCCTGGCACTCTAGGTCACTGCCCCTGACATTGGACAGGGGGTGTCTCCTCTCAGCCACATACAGTGCACCAGCTCACAAGCGCCTGTGCTCAGTGCACCGGCTTGCAGCCGCCTGCACTCAGTGCACTGGTTTCCAGTGGAGCTCTTTCAAATTATGAAAGATGATGCTGTGAAAATGCTGCACTCAATATGCCAGCAAATTTGGAAAACTAAGCAGTGGCCACAGGACCGGAAAAGGTCAATTTTCATTCCAATCCCAAACAAAGGCAATGCCAAAGAATGCTCAAACTACCACACAATTGCACTCATCGCACATGCTAGTAAAGTAATGCTCAAAATTCTCCAGGCCAGGGTTCAGCAATACGAGAACTGTGAACTTACAGATGTTCAAGCTGGTTATAGAAAAGGCAGAAGAACCAGAGTTCAAATTGCCAACATCTGCTGGATCATGGAAAAAGCAAGAGAGTTCCAGAAAAAAATCTATTTCTGATCAATTGACAATGCCAAAGCCTTTGACAGTGTGGATCACAATAAACTATGGACAATTCTGAAAGAGATGGAAATACCAGACCACCTGACCTGGGCAGGAAGCAACAGTTAGAACTGGACATGGGACAACAGACTGGTTCCAAATAGGGAAAGGAGTATGTCAAGGCTGTATATTGTCACCTTTATTATTTAACTTATATGCAGAGTACATCATGAGAAATGCTGGACTAGAAGAAACACAAACTGGAATCAAGATTGCTGGGAGAAATATCAATAACCTCAGATATGTAGATGATACCACCCTTATGGCAGAAAGTGAAGAGGAATTTAAAAGCCTCTTGATTGCAGTGAAAGAAGAAAGCGAAAAAGTTGACTTAAAGCTCAACATTCAGAAAACAAAGATCATGGCATCCGGTCCCATCACTTCATGTGAAATAGATGGGGAAACAGTGGAAACAGTGTCAGACTTTAATTTTTTGGGCTCCAAAATCACTGCAGATTGTGACTGCAGCCATGAAATTAGAAGACACTTACTCCTTAGAAGAAAAGTTATGACCAACCTAGACAGCATATTCAAAAGCAGAGACATTGCTTTGCCAATTAAGGTCCATAGTCAAGGCTATGGTTTATCCTGTGGTCATTATGGATGTGAGGGTTGGACTGTGAAGAAGGCTGAGCGCCAAAGAATTGATGCTTTTGAACTGTGGTGTTGGAGAAGACTCTTGAGGGTCCCTTGCACTGCAAGGAGATCCAACCAGTCCATTCTGAAGGAGACCAGCCCTGGGATTTCTTTGGAAGGAATGATGCTAAAGCTGAATCTCTAGCACTTTGGCCACCTCATGTGAAAAGTTGACTCACTGAAAAAGACTCTGATTCTGGGAGGGATTGGGGGCAGGAGGAGAAGGGGATGACAGAGGATGAGATGGCTGGATGGCATCACTGACTCGATGGACATGAGTCTGAGTGAACTCCGGAAATTGGTGATGGATAGGGAGGCCTGGCGTGCTGCAATTCATGGGGTCGAGAAGAGTTGGACACGACTGAGTGACTGGACTGAACTGAGCTGAAATTAGTAAAAATTAATTAATTATTTATTTTAATGTTTATTTCCTAAAAGAGAGCTTGAACTTTATTTTTAACATTTGAAAATATGTTATAAAAATTAAACAGAAGATGGTGTAGGAATAGAATGGGGAGACTGCTTTCTTCCCCACAAATTCATCTAAGATCATTTGAACATTGAGCACATTCCACAAAACAACATCTGAACACTGGTGGAGGACATCAGGCACCCAGAATGGCAGCCCATTTTCTTCAATAGGAGGTAGGACAAAATATAAAAGATAAAAAGAGACACAAAAGAGTTAGGGACAGAGAACCACCCGAGGGAGTGAGTCGTGAAAGAGGAGCAGTTTCCAAACAGCAGGAAACCCTCTCACCGGCAGGTCTGTGGGGAGTTTTGGAATCTCAGAGGGCAACATAGCTGGGAGGGAAAAATAAAAATAGATAAATAAACCCCACAGAATACCCACTTAAATGCAACTCCCAGTGGAGAAGTAGCCCAGACTCTCAGGTCTAAAACCAGCAAGTGGGAGCTGAACAGGGAAGCATGGGCCTCATGCTTAGGGTAAGAACCAGGCCTGAATGCCCTGAGGATAATCTGAAGGAGCTAACGTGAGATAGCAACTCAAACTGTGGCATAGCCAGAGAGAGAGAGAGAGAGAGAGAGAGAGGAAAATAAGAATGCAATCGTCAGTACCCATTTTTACTTAGGAGTGTGATTACTGGCTTGATTGCCCTCTCCCCATTTTGACTCTTTTTTTTCTCCCCCAGGTCCCCTATATCTCTTCCCTCTCCCTTCTCTTCTCTACCCAACTCTGTGAATCTTTTCTGGGGGTCCCAGTTTGTAAAGAACACTTTGGGAACTGATTACTGGCTAGATCTGTCTCTCTCCTTTGGATTCCCTCTCTTCTCCTCCTGGTCACCTCTATCTCCTTCCTCCTTCTTCTTTATGTAACTCCATGAACCTCTCTGAGTGGTCCTGACTGTGGAGAGCATAGAGAATTAATTACTGGCTAGATTTCTCTCTCCTCTTTTGATTTCCCCTCTTCTCCTCCTGGTCACCTCTATCTCCCTCCTCCTTCTTCTCTTCTCCGTGTAACTCTGTGAACCTCTCTGAGTGTCCTTCACTGTTGAGAATTTTTTCTCCTTTAACCTAGATGTCAACCAGTAATACTGAAGAAGCTGAAGTTGATAGGTTCTATGAAGACCTACAAGAATTTTAATAACCAACACACACAAAAAGGTCCTTTTCATTATAGGGGACTGGAATGCAAAAGTAGGAAGTCAAGTAACACTGGATTAACAGGCAAATTTGGCATTGATATGTGGAATGAAGCAGGGTAAAGACTAACAGAGTTTTGCCAAGAAAATGCACTGGTCATAGCAAACACCCTCTTCCAATAACACAAGAGAAGACTCTACACATAGACATCACTAGATGGTCAACACCAAAATCAGATTGATTATATTCTCTGCAGCAAAAGATGGAGAAGCTTTATACAATCAACAACAACAACAAAAAGACCAGGAGCTGACTGTGGTTCAGATCATGAACTCCTTACTGCCAAATTCAGACGGAAATTGAATAAAGTAGGAAAAACCACTAGGCTATTCAGGTATGACTGAAATCAAATCCCTTATGATTATACAGTGGAAGTGAGAAATCAACTTAAGGGCCTAGATCTGATCGATAGAGTGCCTGACAAACTATAGAATGATGTTTGTGACATTATACAGGAGACAGGGTTCAAGACCATCCCCATGGAAAAGAAATGCAAAAAAGCAAAATGGCTGTCTAGGGAGGCCTTACAAATAGCTATGAAAAGAAGAGAGGTGATAAGCAAGGGAGAAAAGGAAAGATATAAGCATCTGAATGCAGAGTTTCAAAGAATAGCAAGAAGAGATAAGAAAGCTTTCTTCAGTGATCAATGCAAAGAAATAGAGGAAAACAATACAATGAGAAAGACAAGAAATTTCTTCAAGAAAATTAGAGACACCAAGGGAATATTTCATGCAAAGATGGGCTCAATAAAGGACAGAAATGGTCTGGACCTAACAGAAGCAGAAGATATTAAGAAGAAGTGGCAAGAATACACAGAAGAACTGTACAAAAAAGATCTTTATGACCCAGATAATCATAATTTTTGTGATCACTCATCTAGAACAAGACATCCTGGAATGTGAAATCAATTGGGCCTTAGAAAGCATCACTACAAACAAAGCTAGTGGAGGTGATGGAATTCCAGTTGAGCTGTTTCAAATCCTGAAAGATGATGCTGTGAAAGTGCTGCACTCAATATGCCAGCAAATTTGGAAAACTCAGCAGTGGCCACAGGACTGGAAAAGGTCAATTTTCATTCCAATTCCAAACAAAGACAATGCCAAAGAATGCTCAAACTACCACACAATTGCACTCATCTCACATGTAGTAAAGTAATGCTCAAAATTCTCCAAGGCAGGCTTCAAGAGAACATGAACCGTGAAGTTCCATATGTTCAAGTTGGTTTTAGAAAAGGCAGAGGAACCAGAGATCAAATTGCCAACATCCACTGGATCATCGAAAAGCAAGAGAATTCCAGAAAAAAACATCTATTTCTGCTTTATTGACTATGCCAAAGCCTTTGACTTTGTGGATCACAATAAACTGTGGAAAATTCTAAAAGAGATGGGAATACCAGACCACTGGACCTGCCTCTTGAGAAACCTTTATGCAGATCAGGAAACTACAGTTAGAACTGGACATGGAACAATGGACTGGCTCCAAATAGGGAAAGGAGTATGTCAAGGCTGTATATTGTCACCCTGCTTATTTAACTTATATGCAGAGTACATTATGAGAAATGCTGGACTGGAAGAAACACAAGCTGAAATCAAGATTTCCGGGAGAAATATCAATATTTTCAGATATGTAGATGACACCACCCTTATGGCAGAAAGTGAAGAGGAACTAAAAAGCCTCTTGATGAAAGTAAAAGAAGAGAGTGAAAAAAGTTGGCTAAAAGCTCAACATTCAGAAAATGAAGATCATGGCATCTGGTCCCATCACTTCATGGGAAATAGATGGGGAAACAGTGTCAGATTTTATATTTTAGAGCTCCAAAATCACTGCAGATGGTGATTGCTGTCATGAAATTAAAAGATGTTTTCTCCTTTGAAGAAAAGTTATGAGCAACCTAGATAGCATATTCAAAAGCAGAGACATTACTTTGCTGACTAAGGTCCGTCTAGTCAAGGCTATGGTTTTTCCTGTGGTCATGTATGGATGTGAGAGTTGGACTGTGAAGAAGGCTGAGTGCCAAAGAAGTGATACTTTTGAACTGTGGTGTTGGAGAAGACTCTTGAGAGTCCCTTGGACTGCAAGGAGATCCAACCAGTCCATTCTGAAGGAGACCAGCCCTGGGATTTCTTTGGAAAGAATGATGCTAAAGCTGAAATTCCAGTACTTTGGCCACCTCATGCGAAGAGCTGACTCATTGGAAAAGACTCTGAGGCTTGGAGGGACTGGAGGCTGGAGGAGAAGGGGGACAACAGAGGATGAGATGGCTGGATGACATCACTAACTCAATGGATGTGAGTCTGAGTGAACTCTGGGAATTGGTGATGGACAGGGAGGCCTGGTGTGCTGTGATTCATGGGGTTGCAAAGAGTTGCACACCACTGAGCGACTGAATTGAACCAAACTGAACTGATGCATGGATAAGTCTTGAGGCTACTGTAAGAATAAAACTGAAAACCTGAGGCCAGAGGCTTAAATTCAAGACTTGAGAACACAAGAAAACTCCTGACTCCAGGCAACATTAATCCACAGAACTCATCTCAAAGCCTCCATACCTCCACTGAAACCAAGCTAGCCAATAAGTTCCAGAGCATGACTTACCACAGTAATTTTCCAGCAATGAGGAAACATAGCCCTGAGCATTAATATACAGGCTGCCGAGAGTCACACAAAACCCATAGACACCTAAAAACTCACTACTGAACATTTCATTGCACTCCAGAGAGAAGAGATGCAGCTCCACTCACCAGAACATCAATTCCAGCTTCCCTAACCAGGAATCCTTGACAAGACACTCGTCCAACCCCACCCAAAGGGAGTAACCTTCACAATAAAGAGGAAACACAGATTTCCAAAGTACAAAATGGCCACCCCACACAGCAATCTAAACAAGATGAAAAGACAGAGAAATATTCAGCAGGTAAAGGAACATGATAAATGCCCACCAAACCAAACAAAAGGGAGTCCACCTGAAAAAGAACTTAGAATAATGATAGTAAAAATGATCCAAAAGATTGACAACAAAATGGAGTTACAGATAAATAGTCTGGAGACAAAGACTGAGAATATGCAAGAAATGTTTAACAAGAATCTAGAGGAAATAAAAAGAGTCAATCAATAATTAATAATGCAATAACTGACATCAGAAAACACTGATGAAAGAAATCAAAGAGTGTGGGGGTCCAGCCCAAGTGGATCCAGGGAATTCGAAGGGTGGACAGAGTCAGTGAGGAAAAACTTACTTAATTAGAAATATAAAGAAAGATTAGGAAGAAATAGTATAGTAGGAAAATTAGTGGAGAAAAGATGCTGTATTTCTTCTTTTATGTGGAAAACCAATAAAACCTCGAAACAAGAGGTTTGCACTATCTATGTAGGCCACCGGCACCCGCTTGAGGGTGCCCCACTTTGGGCTGCCTCTCGCGTGGGTCTTAGAAGCCAGGGCAAGTAAGTAGATGTGGTGAGCCTCCACCTTCCAGATGGGAATTCAACCTGAGAGGGAGAGGGAGAAAGAGAGAGAGAGAGAAAGTTGACATGGGGGAAACCAGTCTTTCCAGTGACTGGCCCATCCTTTATTGTTCAGGAAAGCTTTTTATACTTTTGGTTGTACATAGAGATCAATGGATAATACAAAATTATGCAGCGTCAGCATCCCTGACTCTTGTTGAGACCAGGCTTTCTCTCTGCATACCTAGCTGTATACACAAGTTTTAGGTGATCATCTTCTGGCCCAAAGGTCAATTATCATTTTATGGCCCTTTTCTGATAAGGGTCTGTCAACCAGAAAACTTATTTGCCTTAATAGTGTTGTTCTTTTCCAAAATCTGATGCCACTCTCAGAAAGCACTAAATAAAGTTACATTTTTACATAGCAAGGACACAACAATCTACAACAAGGAAAGAAGAGTACAGTGATTTATAACAAGAGAAAATTAATTAACTCAAGAGTCTAGTGTTGCTAACATGAAAACTACTATATTCCTTTTTCTATATCCCAATTACATTGATTAATATCCTCCAGGTGCCTAAATGATAAAGAATATGGAGGCCTGGCAGCAGTTATTGACTCAACAGTGAAACCCATCATCAATATAATTTTTAGCTTTTTAGAAAAGGCTCTATATCTTTAACATGTTTTAAGCTGCATTCCTCTTGCGGATTGGGGCTGTAAACAATCATTTATCAGGCAAGTTACAGAGCCATCAAAGGGGTTTGAGCTAAAACATCCTTTTCATATGCAGGAGACTAATTGGAGCTCTAATAACTTTTTACAGAGAAAGGTGCTTGGGGATAGCCCCATGTTATGTCAGAAGAGTGTAAAACACAGTACGATAAAGCAGGCAGACTCTGGTTTTGGGGGTAGATGCTCAAGAAAATTCAGCAAGGCTCCCTTAAGGCCCAATTCACCTTTGGCTGTCGGGCCACTTAACCTTTGCCATGACTTTTGCCATGGACGAGACTCCTCATGCTGGCCGCCAGCAAAAGAGGACACAAATAGGTGGAGAAATATACCATGTTCATGGAATGGATTTGATTTAGGTCATACCTGAATGGTCTAGCGGTTTTCCCTACTTTCTTCAATTTAAGTCTGAATTTAGTAATACGGAGTTCATGATCTGAGCTACAGTCAGCTCCTGGTCTTGTTTTTGTTGACTCCATCTTTGGCTGAAAAGACTATAATCAGTCTGATTTCAGTGTTAACCATCTGGTGATGTCTATGTGTAGTCTTCTCTCGTGTTGTTGGAAGAGGATGTCTGCTATCACCAGTGCATTTTCTTGGCAAAACTCGATTACTTTTGCCATGCTTCACTCCACATTCCAAGGCCAATTTTTCCTGTTACTCCAGGTGCTTCTTGACTTCCTACTTTAGCATTTCAGTCTCCTATAATGAAAAGGACATCTTTTGGGGTATTAGTTCTAAAATTTCTTTTAGGTCTTCATAAAACTGTTCAACTTCAGCTTCTTCAGCATTACTGATTGGGGCATAGTCTTGGATTACTGTGATATTGAATAGTTTGCCTTGGAAACAAACAGAGATCATTCTGTCATTTTTGAGACTGCATCCAAGTTGCATTTTGGATGCATTGCATCCAAGATTGCATTTTGGACTCTTTTGTGGATCATTATGACTAGTCCATTTCTTCAAGGGATCCCTGCGCTCAGTAGTAGATATAATGGTCACCTGAGTTAAATTCACCCATTCCAGTCCATTTTAGTTCTCTGATTCCTACTATGTCTATGCTCACCCTTGTCATCTCTTGTTTGAGCACTTCCAATTTGCCTTGATTCATGGACCTGATATTCCAGGTTCCTATGCAATATAGCTCTTCACAGCATCAGATCTTGCTTCTATCACCAGTGACATCCACAGATGGGTACTGTTTTTCCTTTGGCTCCATCTCTTGATTCTTTCTGGAGTTATTTCTCTACTGATCTCCAGTAGCATATTAGGCACCTAATGACCTGGGGAGTTCCTCTTTCAGTATCCTATCATTTTGCCTTTTCATACTGTTCATAGGGTTCTCAAGGCAAGAATACTGAAGTGGTTTGCCATTCTTTTCTCCAGTGGACCACACTGTGACCATTCCCATGGGAAAAAAAAGACAAAAAGCAAAATAGCTTCTGGGGAGGCCTTACAAATGCCTGTGAAAAGAGAAGTGAAAAGCCAAGGAGAAAAGGAACAATATAAGCATCTGAATGCAGAGTTCCAAAGAATAGCAAGAAGAGATAAGAAAGCCTTCTTCAGAAATCAATGCAAAGAAATAGACAAGAAGAGAATGAGAAAGAATAGAGCCCCCAATCCCTCCCAGCATCAGAGTCTTTTCCAGTGAGTCAACGGTTCGCATGAGGTGGTCAAAGTACTGGAGTTTCAGTGTTAGCATCAGTCCTTCCAAAGAACACACAGGGCTGATCTCCTTTAGAATGGGCTGGTTGGATCTCCTTGCAATCCAAGGGACTCTCAAGAGTCTTCTCCAACACCACAATTCAAAAGCATCAATTCTTCAGCACTCAGCCTTCTTCACAGTCCAACTCTCACATCCATACACGGCCACTGGAAAAACCATAGCCTTGACTAGACGGACCTTTGTTGGCAAAGTAATGTCTCTGCTTTTGAATCTAGGTTGCTCATAACTTTTGTTCCAAGGAGTAAGCATCTTTTAATTTCATGGCTATAATCACCATCTGCAATGATTTCAGAGCCCTAAAAATAAAGTCTGCCACTGTTTCCACTGTTTCCCCATCTATTTCCCATGAAGTGATGGGAACAGATACCATAATCTTAGTTTTCTGAATGTTGAGCTTTAAGCCAACTTTTTCACTCTCTTTCACTTTCATCAAGAGGCTTTTTAGTTCCCACTACTTTCTGCCACAAGAGTGGTGTCATCTGCATATCTGAGGTTATTGATACTTCTCCCTGCAATCTTTATTTCAGCCTGTGATTCATCCAGTCCAACATTTCTCATGGTGTACTCTGTATATAATTTAAATAAGCAGGGTGACAATACACAGCCTTGATGTACTCCTTTTCCTATTTGGAACCAGTCTGTTGTTCCATGTCCAGTTCTAGCTGTTGCTTCCTGACCTGCATATAGGTTTCTCAAGAGGCAGGTCAGGTGTTCTGGTATTCCCATCTCTTTCACAATTTTCCACAGTTTATTGTGATCCATACAGTCAAAGGCTCTGGCCTATACTGTATACACACACATAAATACACTCAGAGAAAATGTATGACAAAACAAACATTATGCTAGCT